>ML403490.1:92016-155973 GCA_005239525.1 Nicotiana knightiana
AAAACACTAGCTATAGGGCGCATGCAATGAAACACTATATATCCTAAATAATGAAATGCAACATAGTAACAAAGGAAATAATTATAAAAAGAAAGAAATAATATAATTTCACTTAAACATAAAGATGACAATTACATGCAAACAAAAACAAGACATACATAATTAAGTTCTCATATAATTATATGGATCAAAATCCGACCGAGAAAATTCAGCGAATATGAATTAACAAGTATGTTGGATGTTATGGTCGTGGTCGACCAGTGTCCAACAACGAGGAGTCATCTAGGCCGAGGTCGAATGGAGGAGCATATGAGCAATGGCTAGAATAGTCTTGGAATTACTAAAAGGAATATTCAATCGAATATTCTCCTGGCCGTACCTTTTAGGGTTTCCAAGGAATATCCCATATAACTAGTAAGAGATAGGGAACAAAGGGGGTGGGGGGTCCCACAGTGATTGATTCTACTGTTTAGTCTTTCTTTCAACACACATGACCCAAGAAAATGTTGTCCATTTTCATATCTATTTATCATACGATATTGTCAGAAGGATGAATCATCCACATCATTCAATATTTGGGTGAATCATTCTCCCTATTTACAGTTATTGTCATTTTTCATATTTATTTCTCATTATTGCCCCTTCATTTACTCTCAAAAAACTTCATTTATTAATCTGATAATTGGCTTTGTGCGTTAGTGGACATCAGTGTTCCAACACGGGACTAGATCTAAGATTTATTGTGCTTGACTAGGATTTGTCTTTCATCTTATTTATCCTTTAATTAGTTTAGCAGAAAGTGTTATACTTTTTGGTCAAACAATTTGGCACTATCTATGGGGAATTTTCTAGTCAAAATCATAGTATCTCTAAATCTACAAAAAATACTGAACTTTCTTTTTCCTACTTGCACGACCTAACATGGTAGGAAATGGAAAAGAAAGACTAAAGGCAGTGGCAGACCTTACTGCTAACATCCTAAACACCATCAATGAGGTTAACAAAGAAGACGAGGAGAACATGACATCAAGTGCCTCACCTAGGCGAAGTGGTTCACCCCTCCTCATGGCAGTGTTACCGCCTCTCATGGAAAAGGAGCCTCTATGTCCACGACGAAAGACGCACCACCAGCAGTGAAAAAACTACTAGAGGCATGGCTAATGAGTACATTGAACAGTATACTCGACAAACCCACCCAAAGAGCAAATAGAGATGATGCACGAGTCGACATCACAACGACAACGAATGAGCAGCACTCCCCTCCTCCTCCTTCAATAGGTATCACTTACACTGTTAATGATGCAGGTAATGACGCCCTTGCTGCTATTCTAAGAAAAATGTAGGAGATGGAGAACGAAAATAAAGCACTCCGCGACCAAATGAGGGAACACAAAGAAAGGTTATATAAGATACGGGGCTTCCCAAAACTTCTACCAAAATAGGATTTCAGCCGGTTCATGGAACAACCGTATAGTGATGAGGCTGCACCACACTCTATACCCAAGACATTCAAAATGCCGTCATACTTAAAAATATACGATGGCACATCATTACCCTGAAGACCACATCATCCACTACGTCACCGCAGTGAAAAGCAATGACCTCGCTAAAGAACAAGTGTCATCTGTACTGTTGAAGAAGTTTAGTGAAACTCTAGCCGGGGGAGCCCTGACGTGGTACTCACAACTGCCAGCGTGATCTATAGAAACATTTGTGGAGATAGCCGACAAGGTCGTCAGTGCCCATGTCGGGCCCAAGAAATCAGAAGACAGAGTGAATGATATATTCGCCATTAAACAATCACCAGGAAAAGGTCTCAGGGACTTCCTCGACCGGTTCAAGAAAGTAAGAATGACCCTTCCAAACATATCGGAGGGAATGGTAGTCTCAGCTTTTCAAAACGGGCAGAACAGGGGCGGCTCGAGCAACCAAGAAACTGTTAAATAGGCTCATGAAATATCCCCCCACTACCTAGGAAGAAATACGCAGCGCCTATTGTGCCGAGGTAAGAGAAGATGAGGACAACCTAAACAGACCAACCCAGCAGTTGTCGTCGGTCCATATGGAATCGAGAAAGGACCACATAAACGATAGCAGAAGGGATCATCTGGGTCTGTGCCTCAATCGCGAGAGCCATCAGCCATACGTTAGAACTGTCGTAATACCACCCACCTGCCATGGCGACGGTCCATCTAGGCCGCCAACAGGGACTCACCGAAGCAAAAGAGGTATGCCTCCACTGTTATCTGCTCACAATTTTTGTGTTTCCCCTTTAGAGAATGTCTACGCCCTGGAGAAGATCGGTCCAAAGATGAAATGGACACAAAAGATGTAGTCCGATCCAAACACCAGATAATCGAACGCCCTTTGTGAGTTCCATCAGGAACGAAGTCACAAGACCGAGGACTGCATCGCCTTAAGACAGGAGGTAGTAAACATGCTCCACCAAGGGCATTCAAGAGAGCCGATGAGCAACCGATGAAGAGATAACTTCACTCGTGGGCGAGAAAAACATCAAGGCCCGCCAAAACTGCTCTCCCAGCCCGCACCATCCATATGATTATCGGCGGAGCCGACGACGCTACAATCAACCACGTAAAATTCATAATTACCCACATGTTGAAGCGGTCGATCACCTATGAATGGTATGATGACCTCGAAGAAAGTATCATCTTCAATGAGTCGGATACCCACAGTTTGACTTTTCCTCACTACGATGCTCTTGTTATTACTTTACGAATTTCAGATACCAATGTGAAACAGAATATGGTAGATGACGGAAGAGACATATGTATTATCCACCCTAGAGTTCTTGCACAAATGAGACTCGAAGATAAGACAGTACCACACTGCACCATATTAACATATTTTAACAATGCAGTTGAGAGAACCTCCGGAGAGATCATGCTGCGCGTGCTGGCCAGTGGTATCACCCTGGAAACAACGTTCCACATCATGAATCAAGACACAACGTACAACACCATCATAGGACGACCTTGGATACACGCCAAGAGGGCCATCCCGTGCAGCCTATATCAGGTTATCAAGTTTCCCACCTCGTGGGGAGTATTCAGCCTTCGCGGGGAGCAACGCACGTCCCAAGAATGCTATCGCATCGCCCGAGACTGCACCTACACTCAACAGTTGAAAGGCAAAGGCGTAGAAGCATACCAATTAGCGAGGTCAGGTTCATAAAGTGACGAACAAAGATATGTCGTCAAAGACCTCGATGTCGTGGAATCCAAGCGATCAACTGGAATACCTCTACCCTGTTCAGCTGGATAAAAATGACCACAACAATAAAGCTTCATCAGCCACAAACTTCAAGAACCAGGTAAATTACATAAATTTTTAACTAAAAACCGGACTTGTTTTCCTTCTCCCATGAATATATGCCAGGTATCCCGAAGGAAATAGAAACACAATAGCTGAATGTCGACCCACTCTCCCCGGCGTTACGACAGATCAGAAGAAAATTCAATGCTGCAATATATGATGTCATTTGCGAAGAGGCGGAAAAACTGCTCGCAAGCAGTTCTATCAGAAATTCAAAGTACCCCCAATGGGTCGCCAACGTGGCTATGGTGAAAAAGAAAAATGGAAAATGGCTCATGTGCATGGATTTCACAAATCAAAACAAGGTCTGCCTTAAAGATTCATTCCCATTTCCTCACATTGATCAGCTCATCGACGCAATAGCAGGGCACGAGCTATTAAGTTTCTTGGATGCCTACTCAAGTTACAACCAAATCCTCATTGAGGAGCAGGACCGGGAAAAAACCATTTTCATCACCCACCAACGGACGTACTGCTACAAAGTCATGCCGTTCGGACCGAAAAATGCAGGGGCAACCTATCAGAGGCTAGTAACCAAAATGTTCAAAGAGCAGCTCGGCAAAATGATTGAGGTATATATAGACGATATGTTGGTCAAGTCGAAAAGAAAGGAAGATAACATCGACCATTTAAGGGAGGCTTTCAACATACTTAGGCGGTATGGTATGAAGATGAATCCCAAGAAATGCACCTTCGGCGTGACCTCAGGGAAATTCCTCAGTTTTTTGGTGTTGCAGAGAGGCATTGCAGTTAACCCCGACCAAATCAAGGCTATAGAAGGTATACCAGAAAATTTGACCAGCAAGAAGCAGGTGCAAAAGCTAATTGGTCGTATAGCTGCCCTATCGAGGTTCATCTCACGATTATGTGATAGATGTCGTAAATTCTTCGACGTACTAAAAAAGGAAAACGGGTTCCAATTGAACTCCGAGTGTGTCAACGCCCTAAGAGAATTAAAGGCATACTTGTCCTCGCCCCCGCTGCTTGCTAAGGTGGAACCCCGAGAGGGCCTCCTAATCTACTTGGCCGTGTCCGACGTTGCAGTGAGCATAATCCCTGTCCATGAAAACAAAATTTCGCAGTCTCCAATCTACTACAATAGAAAAACTTTGGTCGACACCAAAACGAAGTACCCTTACCTCGAAAAGATGGCCCTGGATTTAACCGTAGCTTCAAGAAAGCTTAGACCTTATTTCCAATGCCACCCCATCTTGGTGGTTATGACCTTTCCCCTAAGGAGTATCCTACACAAACCCGAGATGTCAGGTAGGTTGGCTAAACGGGCCATCGAGTTAAGCGAGCACAATATAATCTATCAGCCACGAACAGCGATAAAGTTGCAAGTACTCGCCGACATTGTCGCCGACTTCACTGCTAAAATAATGCCTGAGGTCGAAAGGGAAGCCACTAGTACTTCCCCTAAGTTACACGACCTATGGATTCTATACACCGATGGCGCCTCCAATGCTTCAAGGTATGGATTGGGACTCGTACTCGAGGACCTGACATGCGAAGTAATTTGCTAGTCCATACGGTGTCCCAAAATGGCTAACAATAACGCCGCGTATGAGTTCGTTATTGCAGGATTGAAACTGACACTCAAATATGGAGCACGACGGGTAGTCCTCTGATGTGACTCATAACTCGTCGTCAATCAAGTCACAAGGACTTTCCAAATCAAGGAACAAAGGCTACAAAAATATCAGGCCGAGATCTGCAAGCTGCTGCCCGAGTTCGATGAATGCTAGCTCAACCAGATACCTGGAGCGCAGAACATTGAGGCAGACGGTCTCGCCAAATTAGCGGTAGCTACCAAAAACATAAACAGAAAAGAGAACGTGGTCACTCTCTTCCACTTAACTATCGACCAATTTGAGGTACGCACTATTAACCTTACTTGGGAATGGCACAACCGTATTATCGCCTGCCTGTCGGACGGCGTGCTCCCAAAGGACAAAAAAGGCCAAAAAGTTTCGAATGCAACCAGCCAGGTACAACATCATCAACAATGACCTATATAAGAGAACATATGGCGGCCCTCTAGCAAAATGCCTGGGACCAAGCCAAACATGGTGTGTACTAGAAGAGGTCCACGAAGTCCATTGCAGCGCCCACACCGGTAATCGAGCCCTAGTCAAATGTCTCAACGAGCAGGATACTACTGGCCCACAATGCAAAAAGAAGTAGCTAATTTTGTTAAAAAGTGTGAACCATGCCAGAAACACTCCCCCATGATCCATCAGGCGGACGAACACCTCCACTCAGTTATGTCACCGTGGTCCTTCATCAAATGGGGGATGTATATCATTGGCCCACTCCCCGCAAGATGAGGTAATGTCCGGTTGCTTTTGATTTTAACTAATTATTTATCTAAATGGGTAGAAGCAGGTGCATTTGCTCAAGTACGCAAACAAGAAGTGATCGCCTTTATATGGGAGAACATTGTATGCCGCTTCGGCATTCCCAAGGACATCAGCTGTGAAACGGACCTCAATTCACTTCGAAAAAAGTCTCTGAATTCTTCGAGAAGTGTCACATCAAAAGAATACTCTCCATGCCATACCATCCTGGCACCAACGGCCAAGCTGAATCCTCAAACAAAATGATATTGAACATCATGAAGAATAAACTAGAAAATGCCAAGGGACTGTGGCAGCAGGTGCTACCAGAAGTGTTATGGGCATATCGCACAACGCCAAGGACGAGCACAAGGGAAACACCATACTCACTAGTCTATGGGACTGATGCTATGATACCAGTCGAGATTGGGGAGCTGAGCCTAAGATACTCAAATGAAAATGGGCCAAGAAACGATGAAAATAGAAGGCAAGATCTCGATGAAGCCAAAGAATGAAGAGACATGGCTTACATAAGGATGGTAGCCCAAAAAAAAGCAGAACAATATTGAAACAAAAATACCAAAGTCAGGCCACTCAAAGTTGGGGACTACGTACTCAACGCCCAAGACATAGGCGAGCAAAGATCCAGGGAAGGAAAACTGGGGACCAATCGTGATGGCCGGTACAAAATTACGGCGGTAGTAAGCAAAGGGTCGTTTCAACTAGAAACAATGGAAGGAAAATTGTTACCAAACAATTGGAACGTCGCTCACCTCAAATACTTCAACTTCTAACAATAAGGCATCCTCCAAGTCGTACTCTTTTTCCCTCACTCGAGTTTTGTCCCAATTGGGTTTTCTCGAGGAGGTTTTTAATGTGGCGACAAAGAGGGCATCTCAAAGTTTAAGTATCGATTCATCTCCCAACCTCTCAACAACATTTCCAGGTCGGCAAATGAAGGGACTAGATAGATTGGGACTTCTCGAATGTATGTACGAATAGAGCAGGAACAACTAAACCTCTCGAATGAATGTATAAACAAAGAAATATATGCAAGCATATGATGTTTTTACATGTCTCCACCAAGTTTACTCATTATGACAACGCAGGAAATGCACATTCGACCTCGCTCGAATCGACCTATATTCGACCTCGTTCGAATTAAGTTTAAAGTCTGCACTTGACCTCGCTCGAATCAACTTACATTCGACCTCGTTCGAATTAATTTTTAAGTTTACATTCGACCTTGCTCGAATCGACTTACATACGACCTCAATCGAATTAATTTTTAAGTTTACATTCGACTCACTCAGATCGACTTACATTCGACCTCGTTCGAATTAATTTTTAAGTTTACATTCGACCTTGCTCGAATTGACTTACATTCAACCTCGTTCGAATTAATTTTTATGTTTACATTCGACCTCGCTCGAATTGACTTACATTTGACTTCGCTCGAATCACTCGACCTCGTTCAAATTAATTCTAAAGTCTACATTCGACCTCGCTCGAATCGACTTACATTCGGCCTCATTCGAGTTAATTTTTAAGTTGACATTCGACCTCGCTCGAATAGAATTACATTCTACCTTGGTCAAATTAATGTTTAAGTTTACATTCAACCTCGCTCGAATTGATTCACATTAGACCTCGAACTAACTCAACTTACTGTCGACCTAAGAGAAATCACAACCAAGACAATCAATCAAGAAAAACACTCAAAAGGAAAAACAAGAACTTCAAGAGTAAAACAACCAAAGTATTATCATTCCAAAATTATCTTACAGGGGCCAAACAAGTACCCATGAAACAAAACAAAAGTGACAAGAAGAAAAGAACAAAGTACGAAGGAAAGCATGCTACTCGGCTTCAGCCCCACCATCGCCATCACCACCTGCACCCTCGCTATCGAAATACTCATCGTCATACCAAGCACCAGGATCGAGCCCGTCAAAGTCATATTTATCGTCATCTATGCCAGGCGCACCAGGTTGGTAGCCACAAGCGCCACGAGCTGCACGTGCCTTAATACAGACATTCTTGAATTCCACCTCAAAAGCTTTCCCGGGCGTCATCAGAGCCCTATATATGTCCAGCTGCGCCTCAGCATGAACCCACTTCTCGTACAAATCTCTTGACACACTGGAGTAAGTGGAAGCATGGGAGGTAGACGGCTGAGCCTGTTGATGCACCTTCTCGGCTTTGAGGATGACAATCTGCTCATTCAGATCTGAGACCTCTGCTTCTAGACTGCCGATCCGCTCTTTAAGACTCGCCTTTTTAAGCGCATATGTCTTTACCTTACTAGCCCACTCGGGCCTAAGGACACGGAGGGTACTCGCTACTGTTGTCGCCTCCGCCACAACAGCCGTTCTGGCTTTCTCAACTCTCTCCAACTCCGTAGCCTTGGCAGATAACTCATCCCTCAAGTTGTTGGCCCCAGCTTCATTTTGCTCGAGCTCGTCCCATAAGCCTGTAACTCAAGCCTGGAGGTTGACACACTTGACCATGACCCCATTTCTCACCTCGAGCTCATCATCTTTGGCCCTCAACGTCCCTTCGAGCTTGCTGCACCTGCCAATGGACCTCACCAGCTCATCATCCATCCCCTTCAACACCTCGTCCTTTTGTTTCAGATCATCCTGGAGAGTTTGGAATTGACTATCCTCACCAAGTATGCTGACAGTGCTCGATGCTTGGTATGATACTCTTTGTATTTTGACTCCATCCTATTATAAAGAGCGCTCCCTTTTACTCCCGACGGGCACTCTCGATCTCCAGAATGAGAGTCTGATAAGAAAACAAAGAGGGGTCAGCAAAAACAAATAACTTAAAGGAAGGAAACTGAAATGACAAAAAAAGAACTTAGTCGAAGGGCCATCCCGAAAATGCCTAGTGACAGGTCCGCGTCCTTCAGCATCTGCAGCGTCCTATTCTCGGAGTTCGTGTATAAATAAGCTAAAGCTGGGACGACCCATTCCGAATTGACCAACAAGTGGAAATCCACGGGGATGACAATATTTCGAGTAGACCCCTCAGTCCTTACTTATACTCAAGTAAACCTCTCTTCGAAGGTCCGCACTTCTTCGGGGTTGATATCAGAGCCAGACCCATCGTCTTCTACAATAATAGTTTTGCCCCTTTCACTGGCGGATGATGAGCCGACCTCAACGGTCCCTGATCGTACTCCTTCCGTGGCGGTCTCCACTTCCTCCAAAGGCCTCTCTTCTGCAGCAACCTCTCGCGGGGGAACAATCCCCACAACTGAATGACTCGCTGACTCCACGTCTAGAATGATTGGCCTATCAGGTGTGGTCGCGGCCTCTACTCTTCGCCTTTTAAATAGCGTCGCCTCCTCTCCACCAGGAGAAAATTCATCCGGCTGGTGATGTACCGGGCAGGCCGGAGTCTCCGCTGATGGAATGACCGTTTGACGCTTGGATTCCTCAACACCGCATTCCGGTAGGAAGTGTTCCAAACAGACTCGGACAGTCTGAACTGCATCTCTGCCGAGGCAACCGCCTAACAAAATATAGAAAGGGGAGCCTTCGCCTTCTTTGAGGCCCTCCGACCTGACACCAAAGGGGAACCATAAGCAAAAGAAAGAAATGGAATATAACAAGGGAGAAATAGTTATAAAGCTGAAACCAACATACCGATCGAGGGCTTGGGCCCGAACCTCTTGTTGAAGGATGCCCAGTCAGGGATCTCCACAATGTGAGGCAGGATGCGAGCTACCCAGTCGTTGATGTCGACTACCAAAGAAGGTGGATATATCTCAGCTACAAAAAAAAAAGAGAAACGAGTCATGAAACACGAAGGAAAGTGAGTGAACGTACTTCAAATAACAAAAATACTTACGAGCAAAATTCCACTGCTCAGGAAACATGCTTGGGTTCTCCACCACGTGCTCAATTTTTATGAAGAAATAGTTGAACCAAAATCGGCGGTTCGTCTTGTCATCCATCCCCACCACCAGCCCTCGGTGATGAAGGCGAATCGTTGTGCTCCTATATAACATCGGCGCGAAAAAATGTAGCAGGTGATGGATAGAGACTTCGCAGCCGTCCAGCTCCACGAACTTCGTCAACATGAGAAAGACTTTGTAAAGGTAGGGGGAAAGCTATGACGGGCAGATGCCGTAGTAGTGGCAGAACTCCCCCGACAACGGAGAAAGGGGAAGAGAGTAGCCCACTTGGAACGAGTAGGCATGAAATGCACAGTACCCGGCCCTGTGGACTTGAATCATGTCATTCCCAATTGGTATCAGGTCAACGTGAGCAGGAATGCCATATTTGGCCCTAAGGGCGGCAAGATATTTCGCCTCCATCTCAGACCTCACAGTCTCGGGGTCGTGGGAAATTTCTTTCGAGAAGTCGGACCTGGAAGTTGGGTTACGGGGAATGACCTCCTCCATAGTGGGGAAGCTTTCATCCTCCATAACCGTAGGTTCTCCGCCACCGGAAGGCATAGCCACCGATAATGGAGTGGGGTCAGAGACTGTCTAGATGATGAGAGTCATGTTAGTCATTTTACGGTAATATGTATACGTCAGAGCCGGAAATACAAAGAGGGTGCTAACGGCAGAAGTTGCAGGGAGCAAGAACACAGGAAGAAGAAGAAGAAGAAGAAGCAAAGTGCAGGGGTGAAGAAACTAGAGAATGTAAAAGCTTCATTGAAAAGCCTTCCCTTCTATATTTATAGACAACAGGGTGCCCGAACTGGTTCAAATAACCGTCAGTGGCCCCAGAATCGAAGTGACAGAGGCTCAAGAAATGATGTCTCACATCGGAAAGATGCGCAATGATGACGCATACGGAGGTGATGTCATCATGTACCTACCTCATTGAACACAACCCTCAGAACAACACATCACCATCTCGACGATAATCACTACTTCTCGGCCATCACGTCGGGATTTCTCCAGACCTGTTGCTGATAAGGTCTGCTCACTGAGGTTGACCAGAAGACGACCCCAATAAGCGGAGGGACTAACTGTATGGGTCAAAATCTGACTGAGGAAATTCAACAAATATGAATTAATAAGTGTGGATGTTATGGTCGTGATCTAGCAGGGCCCAACAACGAGGAGTTGTCGGGCAAGACATCGAGGCCGAGGTTGAATAGAGGAGCAACGACTAGAATAGTCTTGGAATTACTAAAAGGAATATTCAATCGAATATTCTCCTGGCTGTACTTTTTAGGGTTTCCTAGGAATATCCCATATAAGTAGTAAGAGATAGCGAACAAATGGGAGATTTTTCTCACTTTGATAAGAACTCCTGTAAGAAGTTCACTCTTGGGGGAAAATACAAAAGCTTACTTTTCCACAGTGATTGATTCTATTGTTGAGTTTGTCTTTCCACTCACACTATCCAAGAACACTTTGTCCATTTTCATATCTATTTATCACACGTTATTGTCAAAAGGAAGAATCATCCACATCATTCAATATTTGGGTGAATCATTCTCCCTTTTTACATTTATTGCCATTTTCATATTTATTGTTCATTATTGCCCCTTCATTTACTCTCAAAAAACTTCATTTATTTATCTGATAATTGGCTTTGTGCGATAGTGGACATCATTGTTCCAACACGTGACTAGATCTAAGATTTATTATGCTTGACTAGGCCTTTCATCTTATTTATCCTTTAAAATTTAGCAACAAGTGTTATACTTTTTGGCCAAACTATAATAAAAACAAAGATGACATGACCAACCATATCCATAATAAATGAATGGAGATTTCTGTTACATTTATTCTTACTTCCAAGAAAAAACTATATATTAGAACACACACAAATCACCATGCATCTTCATATTCCTGTTATGTAGGTAAATTATTGTGAGGCTTAGCTTCAGTTAATTTATCCATATCATTTCATTCTCCAAATCCAGATTCATGTCCATGAAGGTGGCAGATGCTACAATATCTTTTAATGTACACCTTATAAGAACTAATATAGATCTAGTTTGTTCGGTTCATTATTTGGTTTATATAGACAATTTAATAGGCATTTTTATTGACAAATATGAAACTTACATCTCTTTCCCAAACTCTACGTGTGGGATTTTACTAGGTATGTTGTTGTTGTAAGAAATTACATCTCAGACATCAACAAGGTAATGTAATTAGCATTTTAAAGAAGGAATCATATCTTTATTATTAATAATACAAGAGAAATATTATTAGCAAAAAAACCAATACAAGTAAAATCATGTGATGATACGATAGGTCATTCATAGTTTTAATCTTTATTTTTATATTTCTAGACCATGAATAGCTGCGTATAGCCTTGCTCGATTTGTGTGTTCAGTCCGTGTCCTTTTTCCGTAATCATTTTATGATAAAATTGATGAAAATGTGACATCATGCCTCAAAACTCTTTTAAGTTGACTACGGTCAACGTTTTATGTAAAGAGACTCGGATACATATTTTGATGGTTCTGGTGGGTCCGTATCATAATTTGTGACTTGGGCGTATGCCCTTAATCGAATTCAGAAGTCACTACCTTGATTTAACGTAGTTTGTTGAAAACTAGTAATTTAAAGGTTAAAAAAAATCCTAAGACTGACCGTAGGTTAACTTTGTTATTCGTATTCGATTTCGAAACTTGGAATACATTCATTTCAGTATTTATGACTTTTCTGTAAAATTTGGAGCAAAATGGAGTTGATTTGACGTGATTCGGATGTCCGGTTATAAAATTGAAATTTCTTAAGTTTCTTTGAAAATATCATTTGTTTTGGTGTCAGATTTGTGGTTCTAGGTGTTATTTTGATGTTTTGATTGTGCAAGCAAGTTCGTATGATGTTATTACAGTTGTGTGCATGTTTGGTTTGGAGCCTAAGGGGCTCAAGTGAGTTTCGGATAGGCTACAGATCATTTAAACTTAGGAAAAATTGTTGGTTTTGGCTTCTGATGTCATCTGGTGTGTTCTACGTCACGATCGCGAATATACTCTTGTGATCGTGAAGAGTAATCTAATATGGGGAGGATTTTATTCATCGCGAATGCAAGGATTTGGCACGAGCGTGTATCAATGGGGGGTTTGCCCTTTGAGAATGCGGCCACTCTATCGCAAACACATAGTGACAGGAGGCGGGGGCTAGGAATGGAACTCTTACTTTACGCAAACACATAGAGTTTGTCGCGATTGCGTAAGCCAACTGGGCAGTTCCCCTTTGCGAACGCGATGAATACCTACGTCTAGTCATTTAAACTTCCAAAAATCGGGATTTCACCCCTTTTTCACCATCTTCTCATTAGAGCATGGCCTCAAAGCAATTTTGCAGTGAAATTTCATCACGATTTCATAGGTTAGTGATGCTAGGCTAGAAACTTGTGTTTTAGCCGTAGTATATGGTTGTTTCTTCACTAAATATATGGTTGTTTCTTCAATTATACGATTAATTGCTTAATTTTCTGGCCAACAACTAAGTTATATTTAATATCTATGATATGCTTGGTAAAGTCGTGTTTAGATTAGAGAAGAATTGAAGAGAGCAAGATCTTAACTCGTGGGGGGGGGGGGGGGATTTGTGGTTAGGATAGAAATATACCTAGTTACCGTGCTTAATCAAATATCATAATCTTAATGTGTTCTTAATACATTGATTTCATAGGAATATAGGCGTTAATCTATTTTGAATTGGCGAGTAGTACTTGGGACAAGGATAAGAGACCAATTATCGATTAATTAGCAACCACGGGTAAATTGTATGAAAGGGAGAGTTAACTAGAACACAATATGATTAATGAATCGATCACAACCCTGGAATATTTATCTCCATTGAATACATAGCAATCATTTTACTGCTTGATAATTTAGTTACTACTTAGAATTATAGTTAGTAGAATCACATCCTTGATATCGAATTTGGCTTGACTGAATAACAATCTTGGCTATTTTAGAGGGTAATTGATACAAGTCTCTATGGGTTTGACACTTCGACTTATCATTTTATTACTTGTACGACCATGTATACTTCTGTGCGCATTTGGGAGCAACAATTAGTGTTCTTTAACTCGTTTTCTTCCATTTCCATCAATATTCATTTATAGAGTGCCGGGAGCGGCCGAACCCAGTAGCTTTGATTCGAACCATGTATTAATCTTAAAAATAAATTAAATATATATAAATTATTAATTAGAACCCAGTAAATAAAAACAATTAAAATCCCTAACCCATAAGCTTAAAATTCTGGCTTCGCCTCCGGCTATCTTGCGACAAATGCCGCAACTCTGTTATTGTCTCTAGTTTGTTTTAGTATGTTTATATATGGTTGTTTGCAACTTATGGGTAACAATAAATAAAGAGACAAGGAAATTATCTAAAACACCAGATCATGTTAAAACTGAACTTGAAGTTAATTTTGTGGATTTGCCTCCGATTCTTGGTGGGGACAACAAAAAGTTACCAAAACTTGACGAGATCACAACAAACTACACTCATATTGGTTTAACTGTAAGTAAAAAAATAATTCAAGAATGATATAGTGTGGTTCTAATGAAATTTTTAATAAATGCTGGTTTGTTTAATTTATAGCCAAAATGGAGTGATCTAGACGTGAACCAACGTGTTAATAATGTCAAGTACGTTGACTAGATTCGAGATACATCTTCCCTTTTCTTATTTTTCGCTTCACCCTATTCCATGTAATAATGTCAAGGAGTTATGTTGTGTCTGTCAGGAGTATTCTATTTAATGATATATCATTCACCTAATATATGAAAGTTTTACTAATCCAAGTGATAATTCTCAGAAGGGGATCCTTAGTGTATGTGATGTCTAAATGGTCATTTTTAAATTTAATAGTTATTTTTGTGTTCAGAGAACTCAAATAGACTATTCATTGTTCCTCGACTTGCGTGCGCAATCTGAATAATTTTTCGGAAAGTTTTTATATGAATAATTAATTAAAATGTGAAATAGATCTTGAAAACTCAATTGATTTGACTATTTTCAACATTTTGAGCAAACGGATCCGGATTAGTGTTTTCAAAGTTCTGGTAAGTCCGTATCGTGATTTTAGACTTAGGATTATGCCAGTAATCGAATTCGGAGGTCCCTAGCTTGATTTATCGCATGTTGTCAAAATTTTGAAGTTTAAAGGTCTAATGACTTAAGGGATTTGACTAATGTTTGATTTTGTTGATACCGGGACTGTATTCTGTTTTCGGAACCTGGTACAGGTCCGTTACTATATTTATGACTTGTTTGTCAAGTTTGGGGAGAAACAGAGTTGGTGTGACGTGATTCGGACGTTTGGTTGTTAAAATAGATATTTTAAAGTTTTCTTAAAAATCTCATTTGATTTGGCGTCCGATTCTTAATTATAGGTGTTAAACTGGTGGTTTGATCATGTGAACAAGTTCGTTTAAGGTTTTTGGACTTTTTTTCATATTCGGTTTGGAGCCCCGAGGGCTCGGGTAAGTTTCGAATAGCCTACGAACCTTAGTTCTTTGAAAAATCTGTTTTTTGGGAGTTCTGCTGGTTTATGGTGTCGCGTGCTTCGCGAACGCAAAGCCTTTCTCGCGAACGCGAAGAGTAGTTTGGGACAGGGGAATTTTCTTGATCGCGAATACGATAGTTGGGTCACGAACGCGCGTATTTGCTCGCGAATGTGGAGGTTATGGGGGAGCACCCTTTGCGAACATGAAGGCCACTTAGGCTGCAGCACTTCGCGAACGCGAAGAAGGCCTGACGCTCAGTGATTAAAACAGACCCAAACATGATTTTCCCATTATTCACAAACCCTCAATTAGAACTCGATTTAGGGACGATTCCGCATGATGTTTTTCACGATTTCAAACTGGGTAAGTGTTCTTTATCATATAGTGATTATATTTCATAAATCCATGCCTATATTAATCATTTATTTCGGATTTAGGTGGAAGAAAATTGGGATTTTTGTAAAACTTTCCAAAAATGAAATTTAGGAGTTGAAGGTCCATTTGACATCGGAATTTGATAAATTTGGTAGGGTTGGACTCGTCTCGGAATGGTGTTCGGATTTCATAAGTTTTTTTCAAAATTTGAGATGTGGGCCCCACTGTGAATTTTTGAGATGAATTTCGGATTTTATTCAAAAATTAGTAATTTCATGTGGAATTAGTTTCTACGAATCGTGTTGAGAATATTCAATTATTTGTGACTAGATTTGAGGATTTCGGACACGAATTCGCGAGGCAAAGGTTAATTGGAATCTTGAATTTTGTTGCAAATTAAGTTAAGTATCGTGGTTAACCTTGGCTTGAGGGATTAAGTTTTATTTGTCTATTTGTTATGTGATTTAATGTGCGAGTACAACATATATGTGAGGTGACGAGTACTTATGCGTTGTGGTTGAGTCAAATCATGTTGGAGGAATTTGTTTGATTTTGAGTAATTTCTTATTTAATTAAGATATTCTTGTTTAAGTTTATTATTGAATATTTGATCACTATTAATGATATTTAATTGATATAATTATTATTGAATATGGTGAGAAAGAGTGTAAATGTACGAAGGGTAATGTCGTGCCATTTTTATTATTTATACTGTCACTGTCATGGTGAGAAAAAGTGTAAAATCACGAATGGTGATGTCATGCCATTTTCACATTTTTATTTATGTACATATGAAGAGAGTTACAGCACGAAGGGTGATGTCCCGCCATTTAAATTATTTATTCATAAATTCAAAGCACAAAGGGTGATGTGGTGCCCTTTAAAAGAGAGTTAAAGCACGTGGGTGATGTCGTGCCATTCATATTGATTATTTATTATTTTATGGTAGGAACGAGAGTAAAGCACGAAGTGTGGTGCCGTGCCATTTTCATAGTATCAATTATTTAGTTTATTGTTGAAGAGTAAATTGGTTGCCACGTGACATTTCTCCTGTTGAAATTTTATGTTATAGCCCTTCGTATATTCCCTTCCAAAATTTATAAACTGTTATTTATTGTATTATTGTTGCTCCGTGTTTGTATATACTTGTACAACTTGTTTACGTATGTGTATTTTCATAGCCTCGTCACTACTTTGTGGAGGTTAGGCTCGACATTTATGGAGTACATGGGGTCGGTTTTACTCATACTACACTCTGCGCCTCTTGTGCAGATTTTGGAGTTGGTCCCAACGGCGTACCATAGACTTGCTTGGATTCAGCTACCCAGAGGAGACTTGAGGTATAACTGCACATCGTCCGCCATTCTGAAGTCTCATTCCATCTTATCTTAGTTGTGTATTCTCTTTCAAACAACATGAAATTTATTCAGACCTTTATTTGGTTTATTCTAGTCGGTCGTGCACTTTTGACACCAGATTCGGGGATGTATTTGGATGGTTCATTTGTGATTGTCTTCCGCACTTTGTTTCAGTAATAAACTTTTGTTTAATTTAATTTATTTAAAGGTGGTTAAAATTATTCTAACGTAGTCTTTCCTAGCAAGTGAAACGTTAGGTGCCATCACGGTCCTGAAGGTAGGAATTTCGGATCGTGACAAGTTGATATCAGAGTGCTAGGTTACTTAGGTCTCACAAATCACGAGCAAGCTTAGTAGAGTCTTAAGGATCATTCTGGAAACGTCTGTATTTATCTTTTAGAGGCTATAAAGTTTAAGAACAATATCACCTCTTTCTTATTATCTGATGCGATTTTATTCTATTATCGATGATTGAACCATTCTTTCTTATTCTCTCGCAGATGGTGAAAACACATCTACCGACAAACAAGGACCAGAGCCCCTGGTGGTAACTATCGCCAGGGGTATAGGTCGAGGCTGAGGTCAGGCTAGAGGTAGAGCCAGAGGCAACGGTAGAGCTCAGTCTAGAGCTCGAGCAACTACACCTGTTGTAGAACCTCAAGTGGATCTTCAGGAGGAGGTTCCAGCTCAGACTGTACCGGCTGGAGTAGTTCAGGTTTCGGAAGGATTCATAGCTACTCCACTGCTTCAGGATGCTCTAGTCCGTTTGGTGAGTCTTTTGAAGGGAGTGGCCCGGAATGGTACATTTCCAGTAGCACCAGCCATCTCAGAGGCTGGGGTAGGAGCAAAAACTCCCACTACTCCCACTACACAGCAGATGGCTCCCTAGAATCAAGCTTAAGCAGCCCCTCCAGTTGGGATAGTTCAGCTAGTTGTTGCTGTCACACCTCCTTTTTTTCCACTACCCCCTTGGGACTAATGAAAGGGGTAGTAAGGGAGTTTTTCCAATTAAAGTGACATTATTCGATTTTGGGATTTATTTTAGTTTTCAGAGTCGCCACCCGGATTTTTGACGATGTTTCGGGACACTGTTTATTGAAATCCCAAACCGAGGAAATTTAGACTCTGTTTAAAAATGTCTGCGAACCAGAAATCCGGGTAAGGAATTCTGTTAACCCGGGAGAAGGTGTTAGGCACTCCCGAATTCCGTGGTTCTAGCACGGTCTCTTAGCTATTAATATTTGGCCTAATTATCTAATTATTTACATGTTTTAAACCTATTGTGCATTTAGCCTTTTAAATTTTAATCGCTTTTAATATTTATGTATTTATCTTGAAACAAGCCACGATGGCGGGCACTTGTTTGTTTTGGACACATTAAAACTGCGCCACATGAAATGCACCCGCAATTACAACGTGTGATTTTTATTATAATTTGAAGTTGAAGACGGGGACATGAGTTTTCGCACCCGAGTGTAGATTACGTGGTCAAGACTATGGTCATGACGGTTTTATAGTGCCTATTTGAGGCAATTAGAGTCAGGGGCATGAGTTTCCACTCCAGAGTGTAGTTTATTGTAATTTTTGAAATAATATTTAATTCTTTATCAAATTTTCCAAACTAAAAGGCATGATTCTATCTAGAAGGTATGTGAAGATTGTCTAAAAATTAAATCTACTACCCTAAAGGACAAGATTTTTGGTCTATAGCCATATTTTAGCCCAATTTGTTTCAACTCTTTTGGCCAATCCTAATTGTGGCTAGTTTTGACATGATTTTGAACTTGAACAGTCTGAACTGCTGGGAGCAGATATGCTACACATTTAACATTTGCATAGTAAAAAAAAAGATTTGAATTTCAAATACAATGTTACAGGTATCTGATTCCTTTGCTGTTCGACCTTTACATGGATATTTATGTACTGCTTACGGATACAATATAGACCCTTTTATCTTTGTTTTCATGAAGGAGCAGCTTTTATAACACACAAAAAAACAAAAAAACAAAAAAAAAACCAACGAAGCCTCTTGAATTCCAATTATCCGATATTTTTTAGGAAAGAGCTGATACTCCTCACACCATTCAACAGAAAATTATTTAACACAATTAACATGCCTGAAATTCTAGTTTCCATAACTGTCATGATAAACATTACAGGAAATACAACTGATTCCCAAGCTTTAATAGAGCCCAGTCCTTATTACAACTAAAAGTATATACAACAAAGACCGTAAATACGCTATTACATTGTTCTTAAATTAAATATACAAGGTTCTAATAATAAGAATAAGATAAAAAGGAACAGGATTAGCTGCTGCTCCTGTGCAAGCCAGCAACTTTCACGCTTTAGGATTTGCATTCTCACGACTTTTAGTCTCAACTGGACCGTACAGAACTCATGCGCACTGCAAAAGACTGAATATGATCATTATAGAGATCATATTCGATCCTTTAAATGTTGTCCCCATAGTGACATCCGATTATATAAGACCTGAGTCATCCAGGCCAATATATATAAGCATCTTATGGGGTGAATTGACCATTAAGGGGTCAGATTCACTACCCTTTAATGCGATCTAATGTTTCTATTATGACTTCATGGATATAGATTTAATCACAGAAGCCCCTAACAGATAATTCTGCTGTTGTAATCACACATAGAGGGAAAATCATATTTTTGATGAGTGATTACAAGTTCAGCAGGAAGAAAGGCAACATGTTTTATGTATTTTTTCTTAGATTGAATCTGACTATGAAGGAGAGTCTGATTCAAACCCAGAGATACAAACTTACTTGACATTTCTAACAACCATACCAATACTTTAAACAGCATTCCTTTGAACTTTTTTTGACTATTCTTGGCTTTTTAGAGACTGAATTAGACCATATAAGGGTTCAAATTCTTTACTCTATAGCCCTTTTGACTCCATGTTGTATACCCTTTAAAGGGTGAATTTCAGTCATCTACACTACTGTTTTGTACAATATTATAGGGTGAATTTGACCATTGGAAGGTCAGATTCATCTACCCTAGTGCCATCTATCTTTCTAACATGCTAAACACATATGAAATTACCACCTAGCTATCAAACATTAAGCTGATTAACAGAAGTTCAGCACACTACCAAGCAGATTCCAAGAGTTGCATGCATACACTCAGATAATGATAATCTTATTTCAGTCTCTACATTAAGAAAGGGGAAGAAGAAGATTCACATATTTTTGAAGAAAATACAACATGAACCAACAAGTTTAAAACAAAGTCTGAATTCAATAATTTTTGTATAAAGTTCACTATTACATACCTTTAAAGAGAATGAAAATCCAGCAAGAAACTTGACCAAATAAAGGTCAAGTATGATCAATAAACAGCAAAAGGAAGAGAGATCAGCAGCATCAAACAGAAAACCAAAGAAAACCCAGTAGCCCAGCAGGAATTGACCAAGAATTCTTGGATATGAATGTTTAAGATTCCCAAAATCAGAATCCAAAGGAAAGAAACAGAACATGAAAACTAGACCATATCTTTATGAACTTAATTCCAAATATATCAGATTTCTATTTGCTTTTCTAGTAATATATTTATTTTTTAAAAATTTTCGTTTTTGAATGGACAATACTCTGATTTTTCTGTCCCTTCAAAAATGCTTTCAACAGCTCAGAGAGAGTTTTTTTGTTTTTAGAGTGTCTAGAAAAAGAAGATTCATCCCCCAAGAAAGAACAAGAAGGTCCAGAAAAGAAAATTCCTCCTCAAGAAGATCATCCCATAGAATATGTGAAAGGAAGGTCTATTTTATAGGGAACTCAAGGATGGGATATGCTTTTGGCATATACCTTATCCATGAGGCTGAAAAAATAGTACTAATAGTACATAGGGCAGTTGTCAACCCTATCTTTGGGACATCTGCCCCTACTCAAGAATATTCCTATTGATTAAAAGACCCTTCTAACCTTAAGAGCCTGATTTCCTAAACTGAGTTACCTAATATATCCCTTGAAGTCCCAGAAATTACCATTTGGTAACCAGGGTTAAACTTGCTTGGGGTTGACTATTAACTCTAGTTAATTAAACCTAGTTAGGTTCCTTAGTTAATTAGGTATCAACTCTGGTCTAAGTCAATTACTCTAGTCCTTAGGTTAGCTGATTTTTTGGCTTAATTCAATCTAAATGTGACTAATTAACTTAACCAAATCAGCCCCCCTAATTAACTCCTATCAGGCTCAGGTTAATCACTCAAATTAACAACTCAGGCTTGAATCACAAATCAAAATTAGTTAAGCAATCAAATAACACAAGCGAGGTCTTAACATCTTAATTAATTTACTGACTAATTATAAACCATGATGCACAATCAGTGAACTAACAATGATTAGCAAAACAGGATTGGCAAACATAATTAAACGTTCATAATTGAATTTAGCAGAAAGTCGACAGATAACAGAGAATCCTAGAATGACTAAACAAAGCTGCCAAAACAAGCAAGAATAAAGCTAACTAGACCTAAATAATATAAAAACATTGATTAACATGAATTTTAGGTTTTAGTAACATGTAAAAAATAGTAAGTAAAGAGGAAGAATACTCGTTGGAGGGTTTTGGACGAACCACGACGACTAGCCGGAGTTTGGCCGGACTACAGCGACCTCCAAAAGTGACCCTTACTCACATGAATCGACGGTTATCGTTGAGAACCATTGACTCATGTAAGTTTGAGTCACATAGTCACTTGGGATCATTTTCAGCATGCTCTAGGGTTTTTCCATTTCAAGATCTGAGATTAAAGAAATTTGAAAAAGTTTTTTGGTGAAATAGATGGTAGGAGACGGTTGAGAAGGGGGAGGAGATTATCTGGTCAAAAGTTGGGGTTGATTGGAGAAGCTCCGCCGCCGGTAGGCGATTTCCGGGAGGCGGAAACCTAGGGCGGCTAGGGTTTGGTCGAGGCAGAAGAGAGAGAGACGAAGGGGAGGGGAGGCGGCTAAGGTTTGGGGGGTGTTAGAATTTGGNAAATTTAAACCAAACGGGGTCGTTTGAGTAGTGTATGGGGCAGGCAAAACTTCAGCATATTGGGTGCTGAGGTTTTTACAGATAAACTAAATAACTTCAGCATATTGGGTGCTGAAGTTTTACAAATGAACTAAATAACTTCAGCATATCTGCTGAAGTTTTCACAAATGAACTAATAACTTCAGCACTTCTGCGGAAGTTTTTTTAACAAATGAATTAATAACTTCAGCACCTCTACTGAAGTTTTCACAAATGAATTAATAACTTCAGCACTTCTGCTGAAGTTTTAACAAATGAACTAATAACTTCAGCACTTCTGCTGAAGTTTTCACGAATGAACTAATAACTTCAGCACTTCTGCTGAAGTTTTCACGAATGAACTAATAACTTCAGCACTTCTGCTGAAGTTTTTCATAAATGAACTAATAACTTCAGCACTTCTGCTGAAGTTTTCACGAATGAACTAATAACTTCAGCACTTCTGCTGAAGTTTTTAAGAAAGAACTAAATAACTTCAGCATTTCTGCTGAAGGTTTTATGAATGAACTAAATAACTTCAGCATTTCTGCTGACGTTTTCACAAATGAACTAATAACTTCAGCACTTCTGTTGAAGTTTTCATGAATGAACTAAATAACTTCAGCACTTCTGCTGAAGTTTTCACAAATGAACTAATAACTTCAGCACTTCTGCTGATGTTTTTCACAAGTGAACGAATAACTTCAGCACTTCTGCTGAAGTTTTCACAAATGAACTAATAACTTCAGTACTTCTGCTGAAGTTTTCACAAATGAACTAATAACTTTAGCACTTCTGCTGAAGTTTTCACAAATGAACTAATAACTTCAGCACCTCTGCTGAAGTTTTCACAAATGAATTAATAACTTCAGCACTTCTGCTGAAGTTTTAACAATGAACTAATAACTTCAACACTTCTGCTGAAGTTTTCACGAATGAACTAATAACTTCAGCACTTCTGCTGAAGTTTTTCATAAATAAACTAATAACTTCAGCACTTCTGCTGAAGTTTTCACGAATGAACTAATAACTTCAGCACTTCTGCTGAAGTTTTCACAAATGAACTAATAACTTCAGCACTTCTGCTAAAGTTTAATCACAAGTGAACTAATAACTTCAGCACTTCTGCTGAAGTTTTTTTCACAAATGCACTGATAACTTCAGCACTTCTGCTGAATTTACACAAAATGAACTAATAGCTTCAACAATTCTGCTGAAGTTTTTCACAAATGAGTTAATAACTTCAGCACCTCAGCTGAAGTTTTCACAAATGAATTAATAACTTCAGCAATTCTACTGAAGTTTTTCACAAGTGAACTAGTAACTTCAGCACTTGTGCTGAAGTATTCACGAATGAACTAATAACTCCAGCACTTCTGCTGAACTTTTTACAAATGAACTAATAACTTCAGCACTTCTGCTGAAGTCTTTTTTTTTTTTTTTTTTTTTTTTTTTTTGAAAAAGCGGGTATTGGACTGGATTGCTGGGTCATGTAGAGTTAGGGATTGCGCCTGGGTAATTTTTGCCCAGGTTTGATTTTAATCCCCTTTAATTAACTAAACCAATTAAATTAATTAAGTTCAAATCTAAATTAATCCAAAAAATGTAGTACTTAATTTTAAACCTTATTTTACATCTATTTACAGATTAATGAAGAATAAAATGACTAATTTTATATTCCTAATAAAATCTATGTTTCATTCGAATAAAATGATTAATTTTTAGCAATTAGTTATTAAAACTACGTTACGTTAAATAAACATCATTCGTCTATTATATAGTTAATTATAAAAAAAGATGATTATGCAAAAAATACAAATCTTTCACAATTAAACACTGAAAATCAACAAAGATTCATAAAATCAATTGATTTATCGAGATTTTTGTAGGACGATATGGCGAGTAAAAAATCACATGGTCGCTGCCCCTCTTTGCTTGGAAACACGAAGAGTTTTCGGGCAAAGACAAAGTGAGCAGCAATAAACGACTTTTACTTATTTCTATGTTCCATTGTGAAGCGTTTTTAAAAAGCGTGACCGAACCCTGCTTCAGAGGTTGCCTACATATCCTTGGCTATAAAGGAATCAGGTCAGTGTAGTTCTGGAGGTTTTGATAGCTGGGACTACCGAGTAACTGTGGTTTCACTGCGGTTGCTACTGTTACTGCTGTTGATCTCCTTATTACACCCAAGTACAAAACGAAGGAATAACTAAAACCTATCAGCTGCTAAATTACAAGATTCCTATCTAAGACCTGGTCTTGAGTCTTGATCTTTCGCTGACTCTGACCTGGATCCTGATGCTTGTTAATTGCAGGTGCCGGTTTTGTCTTATCGTTCCTCGGATCAAAAATAGGATACACTGGACGGATGACTTCAATCTCGTCCTGAATAGTCCACATCTTCCCCGTTCCTGCACCTTGGGTTTGGTCTTCTCTTTTCTTCTTTTCTTTGTTCTGAATCGAGACGTCTTCTTTTGGTCGTCTCGAATCCATTGTCCTAAAAATGCAGTCTGCACAAAATCAAAACAAACGAACAAAATTGTCTGCCCCAGTATTCACAAGGAAAATTTCGTGAGTTATTGTAACAAACTCTATGCTACTTCATTATTGAAGGCAATGAAAAGCCAGGAATTGTGTACCCGGAGTGAATGCAGACTAGGGGGTGGATACCCTATGTCTTAAAGCAAGATCAACTAGGGGTTGGGAGCCCTATGTTGCAAAATAAAATCAACTAGGGATTGTGTACCCTATGCTGGGAAAGAAATAAACCAGGGAATTTATACCCTTACTTGGAAAAGAAAGTATCAACCAGGGAGTGTATACCCTTGATTGGAAAAGAAAAGCATCAACCAGGGAGTGTATACCCTTGATTGGAAAAGAAAAGCATCAACCAGGGAGTGTATACCCTTGATTGGAAAAGAAAAGCTTCGACCACGGAGTGTATACCCTTGATTGGAAAACAAAAACATCGACCAGGGAGTGTATACCCTTGATTGGAAAAGAAAGGCATCAACTAGGGAGTGTATACCCTTGATTGGAAAAGAAAAGAATCAACCACGGAGTGTATACCCTTGATTGAAAAAAAAAACATCAACCAGGGAGTGTATACCCTTGATTGGAAAAGAAAAACATCAACCAGGGAGTGTATACCCTTGATTGAAAAATAAAACATCAACCAGGGAGTGTATACCCTTGATTCTAAAAGAAAACCATCAACCAGGGAGTGTATACCCTTGATTGGAAAAGAAAAATATCAACCAGGGAGTGTATACCCTTGATTGGAAAAGAAAGCATCAACAAGGGAGTGTATACCCTTGATTGGCATCGAAAACATCAACCAGGGAGTGTATACCCTAGGTTGGAAAAGAAAAACATCAACCAGGGAATGTATACCCTTGATTGGAAAAGAGCAACATCAACCAGGGAGTGTATACCCTTGATTGGAAAAGAAAGGCATCAACAAGGGAGTTTATACCCTTGATTGGAAAAAGAAAAGCATCAACCAGGGAATGTATACCCTTGATTGGAAAAGAAAGCATAAACCAGGGAGTGTGTACTCTTGATTGTAAAAGAAAAACATCAACCAGGGAGTGTATACCCTTGATTGGAAAAGAAAAGCATCAACCAGCAGTGTATACCCTTGATTGGAAAACAAAAGCATCAACCAGGAGTGTATACCCTTGATTGGAAAAGAAAAGCATCAACCAGGGAGTGTATACCATTGATTGGAAAAGAAAGCATCAACCAGGGAGTGTATACCCTTGATTAGAAAAGAAAACATCAACCAGGGAGTGTATACCCTTGATTGGAAAAGAAAGAATCAACCAGGGAGTGTATACCCTTGATTGGAAAAGAAAAACATCAACGAGGGAGTGTATACACTTGATTGGAAAAGAAAACATCAACCAGGGAGTGTATACCCTTGATTGGAAAAAAAAAACATCAACCAGGGAGTGTATACCCTTGATTGGAAAAGAAAAGCATCAACCAGGGAGTGTATACCCTCGATTGGAAAAGAAAGCATCAACAAGAGAGTGTATACCCTTGATTGGCATCGAAAACATCAACCAGGGAGTGTATACCCTTGGTTGGAAAAGAAAAACATCAACAAGAAAATGTATACCCTTGATTGGAAAAGAGAAACATCATCCAGGGAGTGTATACCCTTGATTGGAAAAGAAAGGCATCAACCAGAGATTGTATACCCTTGATTGTAAAAAGAAAAGCATCAACCAGGGAATGTATACCCTTGATTGAAAAAGAAAGCATCAACCAGGGAGTGTATACCCTTGATTGTAAAAGAAAAACATCAACCAGGGAGTGTATACCCTTGATTGGAAAAGAAAAGCATCAACCAGGAGTGTATACCCTTGATTGGAAAAGAAAAGCATCAACCAGGGAGTGTATACCCTTGATTGGAAAAGAAAACATCAACCAGGGAGTGTATACCCTTGATTGGAAAAGAAAACATCAACCAGGGAGTGTATACCCTTGATTGGAAAAGAAAACATCAACCAGGGAGTGTATACCCTTGATTGGAAAAGAAAACATCAACCAGGGAGTGTATACCCTTGATTGGAAAAGAAAACATCAACCAGGGAGTGTATACCCTTGATTGGAAAAGAAAACATCAACCAGGGAGTGTATACCCTTGATTGGAAAAGAAAACATCAACCAGGGAGTGTATACCCTTGATTGGAAAAGAAAACATCAACCAGGGAGTGTATACCCTTGATTGGAAAAGAAAACATCAACCAGGGAGTGTATACCCTTGATTGGAAAAGAAAACATCAACCAGGGAGTGTATACCCTTGATTGGAAAAGAAAACATCAACCAGGGAGTGTATACCCTTGATTGGAAAAGAAAACATCAACCAGGGAGTGTATACCCTTGATTGGAAAAGAAAACATCAACCAGGGAGTGTATACCCTTGATTGGAAAAGAAAACATCAACCAGGGAGTGTATACCCTTGATTGGAAAAGAAAACATCAACCAGGGAGTGTATACCCTTGATTGGAAAAGAAAACATCAACCAGGGAGTGTATACCCTTGATTGGAAAAGAAAACATCAACCAGGGAGTGTATACCCTTGATTGGAAAAGAAAGCATCAACCAGGGAGTGTATACCCTTGATTGGAAAAGAAAGCATCAACAAGGGAGTGTACACCCTTGATTGGAAAAGAAAAACATCAACCAGAGAGTGTATACCCTTGATTGGAAAAGAAAGAATCAACCAGGGAGTGTATACCCTTGATTTGAAAAGAAAGGCATCAACCAGGGAGTGTATACCCTTGATTGGAAAAAGAAAAGCATCAACCAGGGAATGTATACCCTTGATTGGAAAAGAAAGCATCAACCAGGGAGTGTATATTCTTGATTGTAAAAGAAAAACATCAACCAGGGAGTGTATAGCCTTGATTGGAAAAGAAAAGCATCAACCAGGAGTGTATACCCTTGATTGGAAAAGAAAAGCATCAACAAGGGAGTGTATACCCTTGATTGGAAAATAAAACTTCAACCAGGGAGTGTATACCCTTGATTGGAAAAGAAAAACATCAACCAGAGAGTGTATAACCTTGATTGGAAAAGAAAGAATCAACCAGGGAGTGTATACCCTTGATTGGAAAATAAAAGCATCAACCAGGGGGTGTATACCCTTGATTGGAAAAGAAAGCATCAACCAGGGAGTGTATACCCTTGATTGGAAAAGAAAGCATCAACCAGGGAGTTTATACCTTTGATTGGAAAAGAAAGCATAAACCAGGGAGTGTATACCCTTGATTGGAAAAGGAAACATCAACCAGGGAGTGTATATCTTTGATTGGCATCGACTAGGGAGCGTGTACACCCTGCGTCGGGAAAAGAAATCAACCAGGGAGTGTATACCCTTGATTGGAAATGAAATCATCAATCAGGGAGTGTATACCCTTGATTGGAAAAGAAAAGTGTCAACCAGGGGGTGTATACCCTTGATTGGAAAAGAAAGCATCAACCAGGGAGTGTATACCTTTGATTGGAAAAGAAAGCATTAACCAGGGAGTGTATACCCTTGATTGGAAAAGAAAACATCAACCAGGTAGTGTATACCTTTGATTGGCATCGACTAGGGAGCGTGTACACCCTGCGTCGGGAAAAGAAATCAGCCAGGGAGTGTATAACCTTGATTGGAAACGAAATAATCAACCAGGGAGTGTATACCCTTGATTGGCATCGACTACGGGAGTGTATACCCTGCGTTGGGAAAATAAATTAACCAGGGAGTGTATACCCTTGATCGGAAAAGAAGGCATCAACCAGGGAGTGTATACCCTTGATTGGCATCGCTTGCGGGAGTGTATACCCTGCGTCGGGAAAAGGTGTAGTTGGGGACTGGGGGCCTCATACTACTTTGAGTTGTTTTCAACTTCAATTCTTCTCTCTTTTTTTTTTATTTTCTATGCATGCAGGAAAAGATTTTTGGAGGAAACTTCCCTTTCTTTGGAGTCGAGGCTGCAGAACTCCTTCTAGCTCTTGCGCGATCCCTTTTGGTTGCACCTGTTTTTTGCATGGTTGCTTTTGAAATTGTTTTCAATTTTCAAACAAAGAACAATTTGTTAGTTTGAAATGGTGGTTGGTTTTGCGGCCTTGATTATTTCAAGCTTCTTGATCTCAGCCTCTTTGACGAAGATCTTAACCGTTTGCTTGTTTGCTGGGGATTGGGGTTCGTTTCCAAACCCGGGGACCTTGGTTTTCCATATTTCATCGTGGTGACCGGTCACGTGGGACCCAACATTTCAACTTTATTGTGCCTTTGTAGGCCTTTCGCTTGCTTTTCTTTTGGATTTCCGGAGTATCGGAGGAAACTTTTGGCCCCTCAAATTCTGCCGCACCGGTTAGTCTCGTGAGACTTAACCTTTCCAATTTTACTTCGCCTTCACCGGCCTTCCATTTCTGACTTTCCTTCCAACTGTAACTTTAGGTTATTTGGAACATTTTGTCTTTTCAAACCTTGCCAAGATGGTTAGCCACGCGGGGCTCAACCTTTCAACTTTATTCGCCTTTATAGGCACTTCAATTTGATTTTCTCCTTTCAAGGTTTTGAGTTTGGAGTATCGGCCGCTTCGGCCAATCGAGATCGACTCGATGCCCCTGACGAGGCTGGGTGCCCTTTGCATATTGACTTGTGCCAAATGAGAGCCCTGTAAATTAGTCTTGCCATCTTTTCTTTGCCTTAGTTTCGGGATAGAGTTAGACCGAAAGGGGTTCAAAAGAAAAATAAATGACAGAATGGATAATGAATTTAAACAAGAGGTGTCCCTTTCGGGGAAAGGAAATAAGGAATTATTTGGAGTGCATGCGGACTTCAATGAACATGACATGCCCTTTGGACTGGATGCCTGATCCGTGTAAACCGTTCGACTCTCAGAAATTCATCACAATTACCTCGAGATTGAGAAACCTTGCCCCGGACTGTGTCCATGCCAGTGACCTATTATCCTTTTCGATCAGTGGTGCCTTTTGCGGGTTTTCACCAACTAACCTCTCTCATTTCTCTTCTCACCATCGCCTTGTAGTGCTCTTTGCGAGTTTTCACTAACAAGGCTCTCTCATTTTTAATTTCTCTGCTCACCGTCGCCTCACGGTGCCCGTGTGGTTTTCACCAATGAGACTCTCTCATTTTAATTTCTCTCATTTGCTTGTATTTGGATCCAAACAAACGTATCCTCCATTTTGGACATCTTTTCCGATTGATCGGAAGGACTTGGATAGTGTTTTGGTGAAAATAATTTGTGTTGAATTACAACTTTGGAACCTTTCAGGCGACACATTGCTGAATCTTAACACTTGCCCCAGCTTAAAATCTTGGGAAAATGTGGATTTTTATTTTGGTGTGACTGAACCCCAGGGAGAGGCNAACAAACTCGGGTTCCAAAGAGGGTAATGAATGAAGAGTAACTGGCTCAAAGGGTTTGTAAAAAGGGTTAATGTTGTTTGGGCAGCGAGAATGAAAGCCTTCATCATCTCAACCAAAGAACATTTGAAAATATGTGGAGGATCAAACATAGTAAATTTTGACGTCATCTGCATTGACAGCCGTTTCGGGGTCATTTCCTTCGATGTCCCCCAGGTATAACGCTCCTTTTGGTAGCAATTTCCATATGATGTATGGGCCTTTCCAGTTTGGGGCAAATTTTCCTTTCGCTTCTTCGTGGTGCGGAAGGATACGTCTTAAAACGAGTTTCCCTACTTCAAAGTTCCTAGGTCGCACTTTCTTGTTGTAAGCGTGGGCCATTCCCTCGTTGGTATAACTGCCCGTGGCACACTGCGGCCATTCTTTCCACATCAATCAGAGTTAATTGCTCTAGTCGGGTCTTGACCCATTCATTGTCCTCAATTTCTGCTTCGACAATAATCTGGAGGGAAGGAATTTTGGCTTCTGCGGGTATTACGGCTTCAGTGCCGTAAACCAATAGGTAAGAGGTAGCTCCAACCGATGTGCGCACGGTCGTGCGATATCCCAACAATGCAAAAGGCAACTTTTCATGCCATTTCCTGGATGTTTGAATCATTTTCCTGAGAATTTTCTTGATGTTTTTGTTTGCTGCTTCAACGGCACCATTGGCTTTGGGCCGGTAAGGGGTCGAGTTGCGATGTGTTATCTGGAATTGTTCACATACTTCCCTCATCAAGTTGCAATTTAGATTTGCGGCATTGTCGGTAATGATAGTTTTTGGGATGCCAAAACGACAGATGATATTAGCATGCACAAAATCCACCACCACTTTCTTAGTGGCAGATTTTGAATGTGACGGCCTCGACCCATTTCGTGAAATAGTCGATAACAACTAAAATGAATCTGTGCCCGTTTGAGGCCCTTGGCTCGATCGGCCCAATGACATCCATTCCCCAGGCAACAAATGGTCAGGGTGCCGAAATAGGATGCAGTTCTGATGGTGGTGCATGGATTAGGTCGCCATGTATTTGACACTTATGGAACTTCCGGACGAAACCGAAACAATCTTTCTCCATGGTCATCCAATAATATCCAGCCCGCAAGATTTTCTTTGCGAGGACGTATCCATTCATGTGGGGATCGCATAATCCTGAATGGACATCGCCCATGATCCTTTCTCCTTCTTTGGCGTCTACACATCTTAACAGATTTAGATCGGGAGTCCTTTTATACAGTACTTCCCCACTTAGGAAGAAACTGCTGGCGAGCCTTTGGATGGTTTTCTTTTGGTCTCCGTTGGCCTACTCGGGATATTCTCTTGTCTTCAAAAATATTTTAATATCATGATACCATGGTTGGACATCTGGTTCTACTTCGACCGTGTTGCAATAAGCATGTCTTTCCTTGATTTGGGTCTCCAACGGGTCTATGCGAACATTGCCCGGATAGGGCACCATTGCAGCTAGGGTGGCTAGCGCATCAGCTAACTCATTGTGGCCCCGAGGAATATATCTGAACTCGACGGCTTTGAATCGCTTACTAAGATTCTCCACATGCTGTCTGTAGGGAAGGAGTTTAACATCCCGAGTTTCCCACTCTTCCTGAGCCTGCTTAATGATCAAATCAAAGTTTCCCATGATCAACAACTCTTCTATGTCCATGTCAATGGCCATGTTCATGCCCATTATACAAGCTTCATATTCAGCAGTATTGTTTGTGCAGAAGAAACGGAGACGGGCCGTGGCTGGGTAGTGTTGTCATGTGGGTGAAATCAAAGATTGCCCCTTCCCGATACCTTTCGCATTGGCTGCTCCGTCGAAGAACATTTACCAAGTGTCAGCGCCTTCCGTGATTATTTCGACGGAGTTGATTTCTTCGTACGAAAAATAAGTGTTCAAGGGTTGGTATTCATCATCAACCGGATTTTCAGCTAGATGATCGGCCAATGCTTGAGCTTTCATAGCTGTGCGAGTGACATACCCAATATCGAATTCTGTGAGCAAGATTTGACATTTTGCTAATCTCCCGGTGGGCATTGGCTTTTGGAATATGTACTTCAAAGGATCCAGCCTTGTGATGAGGTAGGTGGTATAAGCCAATAAATAATGTCGGAGCTTCTGAGCAACCCAAGTTAGAGCGCAACAAGTCCTTTCTAACTGAGAATACTTGGCCTCGTAGGTTGTGAACTTCTTACTTAAGTAATAAATAGCCTGCTCTTTCTTCCCGGTTGCATCGTGTTGCCCGAGAACACAGCCAAAGGAGTTTTCTCGCACCGTCAGGTATAGGAACAAAGGTCTTCCCAGTTCTGGTGGGACTAACACTGGGGGATTTGACAGATATTCTTTGATCTTTTCAAAATCCTCCTGGAACTCGTCTGTCTATTTGATGGCCGCATCTTTTTTCAATAGCTTGAATATAGGCTCGCATGTGGAGGTCAACTGAGCAATGAACCTGCTGATGTAATTCAACCTACCCAACAGACTCATGACTTCCTTCTTGGTTCTTGGGGGTGGGAGATCCCGGATAGATTTTATCTTTGTTGGGTCCAGCTCAATGCCCCGTCGACTGACTATAAATCCCTGTAATTTTCCGGATGGAACTCCGAAAGCACATTTGGCTGGGTTTAATTTCAAATCATATTTGCGCAGGCATTTGAAGAATTTCCTCAAATGCTGCACATTGTCACTTTGGGTTCTGGACTTAACGATCACATCATCCACGTACACTTCAATCTCCTGATGCATCATGTCGTTGAATATGGCGGTCATGGTCCTCATATAAGTTGCCCCAGCGTTCTTTAAACCAAATGGCATGACCCGATAACAGTATGTTTCCCAGGGTGTAGTGAAGGCTGTCTTTTCTGCATCCTCTGCATCCATCAACGCCTGGTGATATCCAGCATAGCAATCGACAAAATAATGTACCTCGTGTTAGGCACAATTGTCGTCTAGGATATGTATGTTAGGCAGTGAAAAATTATCTTTGGGACTTGCTTTATTAATGATCTCGGTAGTTCACACATACTCGGACCTTTCCGTCCTTTTTAGGCACCGGAACCACATTGACCAGCCAGGTGGTATATTGGACCACTCGGATTACTCCAGCCTTTAGTTGTTTAGCGAACTCTTCTTTGATCTTGTCACTCATGTCCGTTTTAAATTTCCTCTGCTTTTGTTGGACAGGTGGATGACCGGGATAGGTTGGTAATTTGTGTACTACCATATCCATACTTAATACGGGCATGTCGTCGTAGGACCAGGCAAACACATCTTTGAATTCAAATAGGAGTTGAATCAAGGCATCCCTAGTCTTTTCATCCGTGTGGACGCTTATCATGGTCTCTCGAATCTCCTCTTCATTGCCCAAGTTAACGGGTTCTGTTTCGTTTAAGTTTGGCTTAGGCTTATTCTCGAATTGTTCCAATTCTCGATTTATTTCCTTAAAAGTCTCTTCTTCATCATATTCCAGTTCTTGATTCATTATTTCAAGGTTAGATGGAGTATTAAAATCAGGGCATGAAGTCCGCAAGCATGTCATGTTTTTTAAAGCCGCATTATTAGGACTGAAAAAATAATAAAAGTAAACAAAAATCAGAAAGAATAATAGACTATGAAATTTTGATTTCATTTCATTGAATTTGAACATAGGAGGGTTTACATCGGAATTTAAAGGCAAGAATTTAAAACACATGAGTTATACCCTGAAATAACTCATATTGCAGAAAGGATGGCAAGAGCTTGACTACCGGGACTCCCGCCTGACGGGGAATGGAGTAGCCTCCAAGTTTTGCAACTTGGCGTCAAGCCCCATATACTGTACTTTGGCAGTGCTGGAGCCTTCTCCTAGTTTGTACCATATGGGCCTCATACAACATCTGTCTCATGGCTCCGCATATTTCTTCGACCGTGAAAGCCTCTTCCTCTTCCTCCACGTATTTTGGCTTGACAATTGATGCGGTGATGTGTGGGATCGTCTTAGGCAATACCCAACCATTTTTCGTACGTTGGTCAGCCCATCGTTCATCGTCGGGAGTAGCTTGAAACCCTATGCCAAAGAACTTCTTATTGGCAGGAAAAGTGATGGGCTCTTTAATGCCTTGCAAGGACAACCCAAGCCCTTTTCCGGATGTATACCCGTGTTTGATCATGTCGTTGGCGACCATAATTGATGCGTTTGATATGAAGGGTTGAGGGCACGGAGTTCCTTCTTCATGCTTATCCGCAACCATAATCTCGAAAGCGTGGTAGACTATGTGCTCGCTGCCCTCTCTTGCTTCCAGGCATGAGGCTGACGAGTCCCTGTAAATAGAATGCTCGTCTTCCCCATGGACCACAATTTCCTGGTCTTCATCTTCGAACTTAACCATCTGGTAGAGATTAGATGGCACTGCCCCTGCTGCATGGATGCAAGGCCTTCCCAGGAGATAATTGTAGGAAGTATCCATATCCATGACCTGGAATGTCACTTCAAAATCTACAGGGTCGATTGTCAAGACCAAATTAATCTCCCCGATCGTGTCTCTATTGATACCATCGAATGCACGGACGCATGCATTGTTGGGCCTAATTCTCTCAGTCCCGATCTCCATTCTTTCTAAGGTCGAGAGAGGGCAAATATCAACCCCAGATCCACCGTCCATCATAACTCTTTTCACATAGTAACCTTCAAATTTAACAGTTAGGTGGAGAGCTTTGTTGTGGGCAGCCCCTTCCAGGGGCAAGTCACTCTTTCTAAATGAGATCCGGTTGACTTCAAAAAATCGCTCTGCCATTCTTTCCATTTGCTCAACCGTGGTCTCGGCCGGAACATATGTTTCATTAAGTGTTCTGAGCAGGATTTTCTGATGCTCGTTTGAATTCATCAGCAAGGATAGAAGTGAGACCTCAGTGGGGGACTTTCTGAGCTGCTCAATTGTGGCATATTCAGTGGTTTTCATATTTTTGAAGAATTCTTCTGCCTCTCCCGCACTAATCGACTTTTTAGGCGGAAAGCATTTCTGCTTGCTTTTGTTCAGTTCTTCCAGGTTGAGGTATTTCTCTGATGAGTTTATATCACCTGTTTCCCTAGTAATTTCTTTTCATTTGTACACCATTGTTTTGTTGTAATTCTAGGGGACGACAGTAGTATTCTCCCTGGGAGTCTGTGACGCGCGGCTAATAACCACGGGCTCATTCAGCCTTGGAGAGATTATTTGCCCCCGCGCCACATACGTCCCTTTTTGCATGTACATTTTTGGGTCGTTCATCATTGCCTTATTAAACTGTAGCCTTCTGGGAGGGCTCAACATGCTTTGTTCCTTCCTGGGTGCCTTGGGGACGTAAAGAAGAGTGTCTTCAGAGGGTTCTCTATTTGTCTCGGTCTCAGCCTTCTTGGGGACCTGGGGGATAGGGTTACTCTTTTTCATCTCTTTGACTAGTTTAGGTGCCGCCTTGGGCTTTCTTTCCACATCCGCGACGGCGATGATGGACTTTAGAGCTGGATCAAAATATTGGTCCTCGCAAATCATACCGATGGCGGGTCCATGATTTTGAGTGGGTAATGGATTGTTCATCACATTGGGAGCGTCTTCATCCCTTAACACAACTTTCTTTTGTTCTATAAGGCTTTCCATGGCTCTTTTGAGGGTCCAACACTCCTCCGTGACATGCCCCCCTGCTCCGGAATGGTAGGCACAACTGGTTCTCGGTTTGTATGATGCTGATGCTGGATTTTGCCTAGTCGGAGGTACGGGTTGTAGAAGCCCCATCTGGACTAACTTTGGGAAGAGGCTTGAATACGGCTCCCCGATAGGAGTGAAGTTAAGTCTCTTTGGTGGTTCACGGGGGTAGGTGTTGTATGGTAGTTTTGGGGAGGACGTGGATTATATGGAGCTGGGGGAGGATGGTTGTTTCTTGGAGATGGAGCTTTGTTATAATTGTATTATTGCTGCGGCCTGGGATGTGGCTGAGCGTTCATTACCATATAGGGAAAAGGAGGCGTAGCATAAGTTGCATCTTGGTGAGGATAGTAATGTTGGGAAGCTTTTGGAAATGGATGTGGGTATTGTCGAGGCTTCCTGACATCGGAAACCATCATGGCCCCTTCTTCTTTCTCTTTCCTGTTGGCTGCAACCCCGGATCCGCTTTGGATGGCTTGAGAGGTTGCTCTTATGGCAGATTGGTTCAGGATACGACCAGGTTTTAGACCATTTTCCACCATTTCTTCAATTTTGATCACTTCCGCAAATGGTTTGCTCATAGCGGACATCATACTTTGGAAGTAGTCAGCTTCCTGTGCTTGTAGAAAGACGCTGACCATTTCAACCTCATCCATCAGAGGTTTGACCCTGGAGGCCTGCTCGCGCCATTTGATGGCGTACTCTCTGAAGCTCTCTGAGGGTTTCTTATTGAGATTGGATAGTGAGTTCCTATCGGGAGCGATGTCCACATTGTATTGGAATTACCGGACAAAGTCTCGTGCCAGGTCATCCCATATGTGCCAGCGGGATATATCCTGGTCCATGTACTATTCTGAGGCAATTCCCATCAAGCTTTCTCCAAAATATTCCATGAGAAGTTCCTCTTTCCCACCTGCTCATCGGAGCTGGTTACAATACCTTTTCAGATGAGCTACGGGGTCCCCATGCCCGTCATATTTTTTGAACTTGGGGGTTTTAAGCCCAAGAGGCAAGTGGACGTGCGGGAACATGCACAAATCTACATAGGAGATGATTTTCTGCCCGGTCAGCCCCTGTATATTCTTGAGGCTCTGTTCCATACTCTTTATTTTCCGAGTTATTTCTTCGTGCTCGGGGCTTTTCTTATCTTTTCCCAAAGTAAACTCAGGCTGAGGTTGTTGGGGGTATGCATTGGGAGTGACATGAGTGGTATCCTGATGGACGGATGGTGTTTGGAATGTGAATGCTGGCGGCTCGAAACCTGGCCCAAAAATAGTTGGTGGAGCCGTGGCGGAGATTGGTGGTGCGGTGAAGATGTTGGAGGACACACCAGAAAACAGGGCCTGGGGTCGAACCTCAGAAGGCCTTCCGGCAAAGTGAGTCGACATAGCTGGATATCCAAACGGCGTGGCTGGGTAACTTATGGGGATGTTGGATGTCCTACCTACCCTGGGAATTATCTCTGGGAAACTGGGGATGGTACTGGGTGGTTCCCTACCATTGGACCATGTGTCCCGTATTTCCAGCATGCGGCAACGCAGGGTCCTGTTTTCTTCAGCTGTTGCTGACTCACATGTTGGGATTGCCGGATTTAGGTCTTCTACGGAAGAGTTGACGATCGGCAAGTGACTTTCAGACGTCATTTCTATTCTCCCTTTTGATCTAGTGAAGTAAGGATGGGAAGCCAGGCTACCGCAAAACTAACCACCTAAACATACCTTAAGATTGAACCAAAAAAATGTTAGGTTGAAGCATTTGTCGCATAGGCAATCGCACTTTTGGGGTATGCAATGCACCTGAGCAACTTAAACGCTTTTCTATATGTTTTTGCAACAATTGTGTACTTCATCCCGGCTTTATTTATGGGTTTTGGACCTTTCTTTCCTTTGTTATTAATTCCGCTATTTGTTTCTCGCTTGGTTTCTTTTCTTATGGTTATGATCGAATCCTATGTGGATTGCCTACGTATCATGGCGCCGCGTGAATCAGATCATCACGTAGTTCATGCTAGCAAAACCAAAAGACAGAAATACATATTTCTTCTAAAAGTTTCATTCTAAAAGTTCATTCATAAAATAAAATACTTCTGATTACAGAAAACTTGTAGCCCACTTTTGGAATTTCAAAATGTGCAAAACAGACTCGACACATATTTTCTGAAAATATAAAAACTACTCTGGACTCAGACATGACTACAGACTGAAAAACATCAAAAATACATCAGTGCTTCTGTTGCTTCAGGGGCTGGTGGGGCATCATTCGGCCTTGCCACGAGCTTGCGTGCTATGTCTTGCCAGAGGCGGTAAAGGTCGTCCATTATTTTGTGGACGAAGATCATAACCGCTGAGAAGAAAGTGGTCTGAGTCATATTTTCGCATTCTTAGCATCTGGCGACGATGTAGTCAGCTATCTCTTGGACCCTCCGCCTAATGATACCCTTTTCTTGAAGTAGGTGCCCAATTTGCTGGGATCTTGCCTCTAAAGTCTGGAAATCTTTGTGACCCAGCTTTTGCCATTGTTGCAACTCTTTCTCTAACTGAGCCATCATGGCATAGCACTGTTCCCTCTCAGTCTTAAATCTTTTTGCCTGTTTGGCCATTTCATTCTCGCAAACGGCCAATTTTTCCTTCAGGCCTATGACTTCCTGGTCATATTTTCTTTTTAGTCTCTGGACAAACTCAGTTCTTTCTTCTGCACTTCTTGTTAATCTTGCCCGAACTCCAACCAGTTCTTATTTAGCTTTATCTAGATCATTCCCATAGCTGTACACTTTATGCCTCAGGCTGTTGATAAGCCTTTCATCAGTTCTGCTTCTCTCCGGGTTCTCAACAGCTGTTTTTAATTCCTGTATTTGAGCCCGGAGAACTTCATTTTCTTGGGCTAATCTATTTTTCTCTCCTTCAATTGTGGCAGTATGTAGAATGTTTTCAAATTTAATTTCCCTGACCTGGGCATCCAACTTGCTTATTGTGGCTCGGTAGCTGTTTTCTTTTTCTAACCAGGCTCAATGCTCTTATGTTTGCTCGGTGAATTTTTGCACGTGGGGCCTCTTTGCGGGTCGCTCTTGCTCTTGATGCTCCCTGCCTCTTATGCCATACCAAAAAGTGTAGGCGGGCTCCACTTCCCCTTTAGATAAATTTCTCACCCGAGTTTGAGGTTCTAAAAACCTGCACTCGTTCTAGATTTGACGGACCCTGCCTTCAGGAAATGCAGCTCTCGGGCATAACTCAATGGCTTGTTGGCTTAAATCCTCGTCATGGGGAACACCCTGTTGTCTCCCCCAACTGGCGTAAGAATCGGTGTGGGGCATATGGCTGAATGCTTCGTAGGACCATTAAAAGGAGATAGCAAACCTTAGCAGACATCTTGATAACCTCACTGACAGGGAGCCACCCGAACGTCCACTCGATTTGGTCAGCAGTTAGTGAACTTAAGTATGAGTGCCAGGCTTCCGTGCTCTCACGAAATTTGTGGCCTTTTACCCGAGTACCATGTTCCTCGATGCAATTCAAACCGGTTAAGCTGTAGTTCATGTAGCCATGGTGGTGACAAAGGTGCTCGATCAGCCAGATTTTCAGAAGCAGGTTGCACCCCTCAAAGAACTTTCCTCCAGATTGGCAAATTGTTAGAGCGCGATAAATCTCGGTTAAGACCATTGGTATAAGTGTGCCATTGGGATTTTTCATCATGAAATCTACCATTCCCACAAGCCCGATATCTATAGATCCGTCATTTCTGGGGCAAATCAAGGTACCCAAGAATGCTACCACAAAATCCAGCCCTCGGCGGGCTTTCCGTTTAGCCTGATCTTTGTGAGTTAGACCAGTGTTGTTAGCCTCATAACCTCGGGGATCTCCATAACGTTTGTAAAGAAAGTATAAAGTGCAGAAACCTTCAGACAGGTGTCGGTCTTGGACGTCCCGACTAATGCTTAACAGATCCAAGAACTTATGTAGAGTCACCGCCCTGGGTGCCATTGGGTACCGGCTTCTAAGATTGTCATTGAGACCAGCATACCATGCTATTTCCTCTAGCGTGGGCGTCAATTTAAAGTCTGAAAAGTGGAACACGTTGTGGGCGGGATCCCAAAATGGTACTAGAGCCTCGACGATGTCCAGCCTCGGCTTGATTTTTAAAAGGCCAGTAAGTCCCCCTAAAGGTTTCATAACAGACTTCCTACTAACTTCCCCCAAGTCGCTCCACCACATATGGAGTCCTAGAGGGATTTCCTCGACTGCCCTGAAGGGAATGTTTTCAACTGTATTCATCCTGCACATTCGTTTTTTAATTAAAACCACAAAAATTTTGAAAAGCATTATTATTATTATTTTTTGCAAAGAGTTTTGTAATAAAGAAAAATGGGCCATCTTTGCGAATATGGCCCTTCAGTACTTCGGATAGGAAGTTTTTAAGGGTGTGTTTGCAAATTGGTTTCGAAATTTAAAGACAAACCATAGGCGGCCACTTTTGAAAAAACGGCCTTCCGGTGCCCCATTTTCGGCAATCAGGTAGTAATGGCGTCACCTAATTTTATTTAGGGCTATATCTTTGGATTTTAAAAAAAACAGAGTTGGACCTGATGAGGGTTGCCTATGTATCTCACATTCGGTGAAAATCAAACAATGCGTAGTTCGGAAAAATTCTTGACTGATTAAAAATATACATCCACTCATTTTGTTTTGGAATATTATTTTTCAGAAATTTTGGCAGAGTTTCGAGATAAATACGAGGATTTTAAAAAAAAAAAAAAAACAAGGTGAATTTTTTATTCTACCTCACTCTTGGTTTTTCTGTTCGTTTTTCTTTTCTTTTTTCAGTTTAGCAAGTCAATACACAAGATGAAACAAATAAATGCATACGTAGCAGGTAAGATGCATCAGAGTAGTCTTTTGTTTTTGGGTACACCTGTCCTAGACGGACCCAACCCCTGAGTTGAGTCCCCTAAGTCAAATGCACATGATGCAGATAATCGTTCCTACTAGGGATCCGACATGAGGCTATGTTATTCTAAGTGTAAATCCTTGGGTTTTGTTCTAGACCAGGCTTACCTGAGTGGATAGCTGAAGCCGAGGGGGGCAGCGTACCGGGAATACAGAAGCTTCACCGGCTTTGCAACTTATCCGTACCTCGTTCTAAAATTTTGATATGACTCTAACAGAAAAGAAGTCACACGAAGTGCACACTTCCTAGATGATTTAGAAGACTCAGAGAGAAGAGGGTTTCGGCACAATTTATATTCAGTCCAAATAATATCAAAGCGGTAAAAAGCGGCATTTAGCACATTAGGTTCAAACATATAAAATCAGATAATAAAAGCCAAAACATAACAGCTATTCTAAGCTAGAATTCTGAACCCTAAACTAGAAGTTTTGGGTTCGGTTCCCCAGCAGAGTCGCTAGAGCTTTCACACCTCCTTTTCTTCCACTACCCCCTCGGGATTAATGAAAGGGGTAGTAAGGGAGTTTTTCCAATTAAAGTGACATTATTCGATTTTGGGATTTATTTTAGTTTTCAGAGTCGCCACCCGGATTTTTGATGATGTTCCGGGACACCGTTTATTGAAATCCCAAACCGAGGAAATTTAGACTCTGTTTAAAAATGTCTGCGAACCAGAAATCCGGGTAAGGAATTCTGTTAACCCGGGAGAAGGTGTTAGGCACTCCCGAATTCCGTAGTTCTAGCACGATCGCTTAACTATTAATATTTGGCCTAATTATCTAATTATTTACATGTTTTAAACCTATTATGCATTTAGCCTTTTAAATTTTAACCGCTTTTAATATTTATGGATTTATCTTGAAACAAGTCGCGATGGCGGGCACTTTTTTGTTTTGGACACATTATAACTGCGCCACATGAAATGCACCCGCAATTACAACGTGTGATTTTTTTTATTATTTGAAGTTTAAGGCGGGGACATGAGTTGTCGCACCCGAGTGTAGATTACGTGGTCAAGACTATGGTCATGACGGTTTTATAGTGCCTGTTTGAGGCAATTAGAGTCAGGGGCATGAGTTGCCACTCCCGAGTGTAGTTTATTGTAATTTTTGAAATAATATTTGATTCTTTATCAATTTTCCAAACTAGAGGGCATGATTCTATCTAGAAGGTATGTGAAGATTGTCTAAAAATTAAATCTACTACCCTAAAGGACAAGATTTTTGGGCTATGGCCATATTTTAGCCCAATTTGTTTCAACTCTTTCGGCCAATCCTAATTGTGGCTAGTTGTTACATGATTTTGAACTTGAACAGTTTGAACTGCCGGGAGCATATATGCTACACATTTAACATTTTTATTGTAAAAAAAAAAATTTGAATTGCAAATACAATGTTACAGGTATTAGATTCCTTTGCTGTTCGACCTTTACATGAATACTTATGTACTGCTTACGAATACAATATAGACCCTTTTATCTTTGTTTTCATGAAGAAGCAGTTTTTATAATACACACAAAAAAAAAAGAACCAACGAAGCCTCTTGAATTTCAATTATCCGATATTTTTTAGGAAAGAGCTGATACATAGAGGGACAACCAGATTTTTGATGAGTGATTACAAGTTCAGCAGGAAGAAAGGCAACATGTTTTATGTATGTTTTCTTAGATTGAATCTTACTATGAAGGAGAGTCTGATTCAAACCTAGAGATACAAACTTACTTGACATTTCTAACAACCATACCAATACTTTAAACAACATTCCTTTGAACTTTTTTTTGACTATTCTTGGCTTTTTAGAGATTGAATCAGACCATATAAGGGTTCATATTCTTTACTCTATGGCCCTTTTGACTCCATGTTGTATACCCTTTAAAGGGTGAATTTAAGCCATGTACACTACTGTTTTGTGCACTATTATGGGGTGAATTTGACCATTGGAAGGTCAGATTCATCTACCCTAGTGCCATCTATCTTTATAACATGCTAAACACATATGAAATAACCACCTAGCTATCAAACATTAATCCTATTAACAGAAGTTCAGCACACTACCTAGCAGATTCCAAGAGTTGCATGCATACACTCAGATAATGATAATCTTACTTCAGTTTCTAAATTAAGAAAGGGGAAGAAGATTCACATATTCTTGAAGAAAATACAACATGAACCAACAAGTTTAAAACAAAGTCTAAATTCAACAATTTTTGTATAAAGTTCACTGTAACATACCTTTAAAGAGAAAGAAAATCCAGCAAGAAACTTGACCAAATAAAGGTCAAGTATGATCAATAAACAACAAAAAGGAAGAGAGATCAGCATCAGCAAACAAAAAACCAAAGAAAACCTAGTAGCCCAGCAGGAATTGACCCATAATTCTTAGATATGAATGTTTAAGATTCCCAAAATCAGAATCCAAAGGAAAAAAACAGAAGCTGAAAACTAGACCATATCTTTATGAACTTAATTCCAAAGATATCATATTTCTATTTGCTTTTCTACTAATATATATTTTTTTTGAAATTTTTCGTTTTTGAATGGACAATACTCTGATTTTTCTATGCCTTCAAAAATGTTTTCAACAGCTCAGAGAGAGTTTTTTTTAGAGTGTCTAGAAAAGAAGATTCATCCCCCAAGAAAGAGCAAGAAGGTCCAGAAAAGAAAATTCCTCCTCAAGAAGATCATCCCCTAGAATATGTGAAAGGAAAGTCTATTTATAGGGAGCTCAAGGATGGGATATGGTTTTGGCATATACCTTATCCAAGATGCTGAAAAATAGTACTAATAGTACATAGGGCAGCTGTCAACCCTATCTTTGGGACAGCTGCCCCTATTCTAGAACATTCCTATTGATTAAAAGACCATTCTAACCTGAAAAGCCTGATTTCCTAAACTGAGTTACCTAATATATCCCTTGAAGTCCCAGAAATTAACATTTGGTAACCAGGGTTAAACTTGCTTGGGGTTGACTATTAACTCTAGTTAATTAAACCTTGTTAGGTTCCTTAGTTAATTACGTATCAACTCTGGTCTAAGTCAATCACTCTAGTCCTTAGGTTAGCTGATTTTTTGGTTTAATTCAATCTAAATGTGATTAATTAACTTAACCAAATCAGCCCCCCTAATTAACTCCTATCAGGCTCAGGTTAATCACTCAAATTAACAACTCAGACTTGAATCACAAATCAAAATCAGTTAAACAATCATATAACACAAGCGAGGTCTTAACATCTTAATTAATTTACTGACTAATTATAAACCATGATACACAATCAGTGAACTAACAATGATTAGCAAAACAGGATTGGCAAACATAATTAAACGTTCATGATTGAATTTAGCAGAAAGTCGACAGATAATAGAGAATCCTAGAATGACTAAACAAAGCTGCCAAAACAAGCAAGAATAAAGCTAACTAGACCTAAATAATCTAAAAACAGTGATTAAAATGAATTTTAGGTTTTAGTAACATGTTCAAAATAGTAAGGAAAGAGGAAGAATACTCGTTGGAGGGTTTTGGACGAACCAGGGCGACTAGCTAGAGTTTGGCCGGACTACGGCGACCTCCAAAAGTGACCCTTACTCACATGAATCGACGGTTCTCGTTGAGAACCATCGACTCATGTAAGTTTGAGTCATAGAGTCGCTTGGGATTATTTTCAGCATGCTCTAGGGTTTTTCCATTTCCATATCTGAGATTAAAGAAGTTTGAATGAGTTTTTTGGTGAAATAGATGGTAGGAGATGGTTGAGAAGGGGGAGGAGATTATCTGGTCAAAGGTTGGGGTTGATTAGAGAAGCTCCGCCGCCGGTAGGCGATTTTCGGGAGGCGGAAACCTAGGGCGGCTAGGGTTTGGTCGAGGCAGAAGAGAGAGAGACGAAGGGGAGGGGAGGCGGCTAAGGTTTGGGGGGTGTTAGACTTTGGCGANTCTATTTTGATCAATGGCCAGGATTCAACAATTTAAACCAAACAGGGTCGTTTGAGTAGTGTATGGGGAAGGCCAAACTTTAGCATATTGGGTGCTGAAGTTTTTACAGCTAAACTAAATAACTTCAGCATATTGGGTGCTGAAGTTTTACAAATGAACTAAATAACTTCAGCATTTCTGCTGAAGTTTTCACAAATGAACTAATAACTTCAGCACTTCTGCTGAAGTTTTTTTCACAAATGAAATAATAACTTCAGCACCTCTGCTGAAGTTTTCACAAATGAATTAATAATTTCAGCACTTCTGCTGAAGTTTTCAAAAATGAACTAATAACTTCACCACTTCTGTTGAAGTTTTCATGAATGAACTAATAACTTCAGCACTTCTACTGAAGTTTTTCACAAATGAACTAATAAGTTCGGCACTTCATTTGAAGTTTTCACAAATGAACTAATAACTTCAGCACTTCTGCTGAAGTTTTCACGAATTAACTGATAACTTCAGCACTTATGCTGAAGTTTTCACAAATGAACTAATAACTTCAGCAGTTCTGCTGAAGTTTTTCACAAGTGAACTAATAACTTTAGCACTTCTGCTGAAGTTTTCACAAATGAACTAATAACTTCAGCACTTCTGCTGAAGTTTTTTTCACAAATGCACTGATAACTTCAGCACTTATGCTGAAGTTTTCACAAAATGAACTAATAACTTTAGCACTTCTGCTGAAGTTTTTCACAAATGAATTAATAACTTCAGCACCTCTGCTGAAGTTTTCACAAATGAATTAATAACTTCAGCACTTCTGCTGAAGTTTTTGACAAGTGAACTAGTAACTTCAGCACTTCTGCTGAAGTTTTCACGAATGAACTAATAACTCCAACATTTCTGCTGAAGTTTTTACAGATGAACTAATAACTTAAGCACTTCTGCTGAAGTCTTTTTTTTTTTGGGAAAAAGCGGGTATTGGGCTGGGTTGCTGGGTCGTGTAGAGTTAGGGATTGGGCCTGGGTAATTTTGGCCCAGGTCTTATGTTAATCCCCTTTAATTAACTAAACCAATTAAATTAATTAAATTCAAATCTAATTTAATCCAAGAAATGTAGTAATTAGTTTTAAACTTTATTTTACATCTATTTACAGATTAATCAAGAATAAAATGACTAATTTTATATTCCTAATAATATATATGTTTCATTCGAATAAAATGATTAATTTTTAGTAATTAGTTATTAAAACTACATTACATTAAATAACCATCATTCGTCTATTATATAGTTAATTATAAAAAAAGATGAATTATGCAAAAAATACAAATCTTTCATAATTAAACACTGAAAATCAACAAAGATTCATAAAATGAATAGGTTTATCGATATTTTTATAGGATGATATGGCAAGTAAAAAATCACATGCTCACAGTTGCAACATAGAACGGTGAGAGGCCCGCCATGTCTTCTGAGGCTTTACTCAGGTTGCACAAGTTTATTAAACACTTTCCTATTCACTTCAGAGGTACATCTTCTGAGGACCCACATGATTATCTTGATTATTGCCATGAGGTGTTGCGGAACATGGGTATAATTTACACAAATGTTGTTGATTTTGCTATATTTCCAATGACAAGATCCTCCAGGAGGTGGAAGAGAAATTAGATGTTGACCAGAACAGTTGGATCACCTGCACTGTCTTGGGAGTAGTTCTCCCGGCTATTCCTAGATAAGTTCCTCCCTATCACATTGAGAGAGGATTACCGCAGGCAATTTGAACGTCTCCAACAGGGCAGTATGACTGTTACTCAGTACGAGGCCCGTTTTGTGGATCTATGATGTGTCGGAGAATTTCGGCACATTTAATAACAAATTGCTTAGATTATAGCTTGTTTAAAGAGCATTTACCTTTTATACTTATAGAATTTTGATGTTTTGCAGGGCATGAGGCTTAAACACTCAAGAACATGGAAAAGAGATCAAAGGAGATAAAAAGTGAGGAAATTAACACTATGCGATCGCATATTTGACAAGAGGACGTCGCATAACTAACATGAGAATCGCATAATACACCAAGGGATCGCAGACCTCAATAGAAAGATTCGCCAATTTCAAGAGCAAGAATGTGGTCGATTATGCGACCGCATAACTCACATGCGAGCCGCAGACTTAACCGCAGAATCCCTGGTACCTGATGCTGCCTCAAGAATGCGATGCAAATCTGCGGTCCCATATCAACAATGCGAACCACAGAGCAACTATGCGGTGACTACCTGGAAATTAGGGTATAAAGACGCGATCACATAGTTGACCTGAAGGGGTATTTTTGTCCTTTTTGGCCCCGGTTTTTAGCCCACTATAAATAGATTTATTTGAGTTTTGTGGGTCATTCTTGTCTCGTTTTAGAGCAACATTACCCTATTAAATATTCTGCTCTTTTTTGGAAGCATTAGAGCAAGAAATCCCTGGTTTTGTAAGCATTCATGACACTTATGACTCTGAGCTTTTTTGTCATTTATTATGTGTAGCTATCCTTAAATACTAAGGTTGTGGACCCTAAATGGGTGTTATGTACTTGGGTATTTACCATTAAATATATGCATAATGGGTTGTTGATATATATTTACTCTTCATTTTATATTTATTGTTAGTGGTTGCAAACATTAACTTATGCCATAAAATCTTTCTTAGCTTGGAAAAGTGGGTTAGACTTGGTAAGAGTAAATATCAATGACTCAAGGATTTAAACCTTGTTTAATAGAATCACTTAGGAATAAGTTGGTTTTATTTGGCAGTAAGTGATTTGGTTTTATTGCAACTCTTTCATATTTGGGAAAATTATAAAGAGGAAATACTACCCTATTATTGGAAAATATTGGGTAGTCATTTAGAAATCAATTGCATATCAAGAACTTCCCATTAGAAATATATCATATTAATACCCATTTTCATTACACTTCATTAAAGGGGGCACAACCTTGGTTCACTTAATCATATTAATTACAACTTTAATTAATTCTCATTGCCACTACATTTACTCGATTATTACACAACAAATCCCCATATTCCTATTCATTAATGGAATGGAATTATGATTTGAGTTATGAATAACACTATCAAAGTAATGTTTTCACACCTATTCCATGTGGGATTCGACCCCAACCTTGTTGGGTTATTATATTTGACTTCGACCGCTTTACACTATTTTAAAGTGTAATTTGAGCGTATCAATTTTGGCGTCGTTGCCGGGGAATACGGTTTTGAAATTACTAGTTAGTGTGTACTTACTTTATCTATGTTTCTATTCCATCACGAGTTGCTTGTTTTGTATTGGTGTCCGAGGTCACAGTGGCCGAGTTTTATGGAGAAGAGGAGAATCCTTTCGCCAATATTGAGGAATACATAGATGACTCCAATGCCATCCTTCCACCGATAGTTGGTGCATCGATATTTAAAGTGGACTATGGAATGATACTGGTGCTCAAGGCAGAAGGATTATTTCATAACTCAACTGATGATGATCCAACGCAACACCTAAGTAACTACTTGGGTGTGTGTGCCATGCACAAACAGACCAATGTGTCAGATGACGATTTGAGGTTGCGGGTGTTCAAGTACTCCTTAGCGGGAGAGGCAAGGAAGTGGCTTCTCAACTTACCTCCTCACACCATCACTACATGGCCTGAGCTTGTCCGAGACTTTTTCTCAAAGTGGTTCCCAGATAGCAAGAAATCTGAGCTTAGAGACAAAATATTCTTCTTCAAGCAAATGCCGGGAGAACACTTACATGTAGCATGTGACTGTTTCAAGCTGTAACTTGTGAGATCACCGAACCATGGGTTCCTGGAAAACATTTTGATGGAGAAATTTTACATGGGTTTGGACCCACTCTCCCAGTAAATTGCAAAGAATGCCTCGGATGGATCTTTCATGGATAAGTCATTTGCTAGGATTACTCAAATTTTAGACAAGATGGCTAAGCACAATCAAGCGTGGCATTCAGAAGATACGAGTGGGGGAATTTCTTATGACACTCCTTCTCTTGCAAACATGATCAAAGAGAATCAAGAAAGAGACCAAGTGATTGCAGGTCTTGCCACTAATGTTGATGTATTGACAAAGATGCTCAAGGAAAATCAAACGAAGAAAGTCCATATGGTGGAAGACATGCAATCAATGGGTAATCAAGAGTGGGAAGAAGCAAACTATTTTCAAAACTCTCAAGGTGGTTACCGCCAACAAAACAATTAGAGGCCAAACCCGCAAGGGCAAGGCCAACAAAATTGGTGCAATGATCAAGGTGGCCAAGGATCTTGGAACAACAACAACAACTATTCCAATAGAAGCTCCAACCCATATGTACCACCGCGAAGGCAATATTCCAACTCTTCACAATAGAAGGAGGGGTTGTCAAGTGAATCAAAAATGGAAGGGATGCTAGAGAGGATTTTACAAAATCAAGAGAAAAGAGATGCAACAATGAAGAATATGTCCGAGGTGGTGGGTTCACACACCGCTTCGATTCAAAAACTTGAATTGCAAATGAGAGATCTATCAATAGAGCAGACTCCCAGGCAAAAAGGCACACTTCCAAGTGACACGGTTGTCAGCCCAAAACGCGGTCTAGTGGGGTTGACATCTCATTGCGTGGCCATCACAACGAGAAGTGGTAAGGTGCTTCAAGACGAGAGTGAGAAAGTGATTGATGTTGACAACCTTGATCAAGGAGAGGAAGCACGAAGTGAGTTGCCGGTAGTAGTGGAGTTTGAGGAAACCCCCCTAGAGGATGAGCTTCAAAGAGAAAGAAAAGGAAAGGCTATGGAAAAGGCGAAGTAGACCCCAAAAGCTCCTCCACCAATTCCTAGGCCTAACCCTCCATTTCCTCAAAGGCTTGCACGAAGAGTGGATGATGGGAAGTTTGAAAAATTCTATGACATCTTGAAGCAATTGTCGGTGAATATTCCATTCTTGGAAGCTATCCAAGAAATGCCGGGTTCGCCAAGTACTTGAAAGAGTTGATGTCAAAGAAGACAAAAACAAAGAATGAGGTGGTAAATTTGACTCACCGGGTTAGTTCAATAATTGCTACATCAACCGTGGAGAAGAAGAGAAACCCGGGAGCTTTTACTATCCCATGTACCATTGGGTTGAGAAATTTTGCTAGAGCACTTTGTGACAACGGTGCTAGTATAAATTTGATGCCTCTTGCTATTTACAAGCAAGCGGTATTGGGATTGCCAAGACCAACTAACATGCGTTAGCAAATGGCCGATCGAACCGTAAAGAAACCCTTGGGCATTGTTGATGCTGTTCTAGTGAAGGTGGGGAAGTTTCTTCTCCTGACCGACTTTGTCATCTTAGATTGTGCGGTGGATAAAGAGATTCCTATTATTCTATGAAGATCATTCCTCGCAATGGGAAGAGAATTAATGGATTCAGAAAGACATGAAATCAAATTTCGAGTGAATGATGAAGAAGTTACATTCCAAGCAAGCAAGGGGTTGAAATTTCCAAGCGCATATGAGGGGATCTCTGTAACTGATGTTGTTGATGAGGTGGAAGATGCCGTTGTGATGAAAATGGAAGAAGAGGGCCGCGACGAGGCATTGGCGGTAATTTTGGTAAATTTTGATGATGAAAACATTGAGGGTTATGCGGAGATAGTCAATGCATTGGAAGGGCATGGGTCCTATACATATGCACCAAAGAAGCTTTCCCTTGACCTAGAGGATCGAATGACACCGCCTGTAAAGCCTTCAATCATGGAACCACCACACCTTGAGCTCAAACCACTCCCATCGCACTTGAGGTATAAATTTCTTGGCTCTAATAATACTTTACCCGTAATCATGTCAAGGTTGATGCATTGCTAAATGTCTTGCGGGAGCACCGACAAGCGATTGGATGGAAAATAGCGAACATCCGAGGAATTCCTGCCGGAATATGTGAACAAAAAATTCAACTGGAAGAAGGGAGCAAACCAAGCGTAGAGCATCAAAGAAGATTAAATCCCTCTATCCAAGAGGTAGTAAAGAAGGAGATAATCAAATGGTTGGATGCCGGGGTTGTCTACCCCATTGCGGATAGTCCGTGGGTCAGTCCAGTGCAATGTTTACCATAGAAAGGAGGCATGACAGTGATCCACAACGAAAAGAATGAACTTATCCTTACACGGACGGTCACCGGATGGAGAGTGGTCACGGACTACCGGAAGCTTAACAATGCTACTTGTAAGGATCATTTCCCTATGCCTTTTATTGATCAAATGCTTGATCGGCTAGTGGGAAGATACTTCTATTTCTTCCTTGAGGGATATTCCGGCTACAACCAAATCAACATAGCTTTGGAAAATCAAGAGAAAACAACTTTCACTTGCCCGTATGGCACCTTTGCTTTTAGTCAGATGCCTTTTGGGTTGTGCAATGCCCCGACGACATTTCAACGATGTATGATGTCCATATTCTCCGATATGGTGGAGAATTTATTTGAAGTCTTCATGGATGATTTCTCGGTGGTTGGTGATTCTTTTGAGCATTTCCTTGACAACCTCCGACAAGTGCTAAAACGGTGTGAAGAAACCAATCTTATGCTTAATTGGGAAAAATGTCACTTCATGGTCAATGAAGGGATTGTGTTGGGGCACAAAATTTCAAAAAAGGACATTGAGGTCGATCGAGCGAAGGTTGAGGTCATCTCCAAACTCCCTCCTCCAACTTCGGTGAAAGGCATCCGAAGCTTTCTTGGTCATGCCGGCTTCTATCGGCGCTTCATCAAGGACTTTTCAAAAATTGCAAACCCTATGTGCAAACTCCTTGAAAAGGACGCCAAGTTCTTGTTCAATGATGAATTCCTCAAAGCATTTGAGGAGCTTAAGGAAAACCTCACCACGGCCCCTATTATTGTCACACCGGATTGGTCTCTCCCATTCGAGCTTATGTGTGACGCTAGTGGTGTAGCTATTGGAGCGGTTTGGGTCAAAGGCACAACAAAGTACTTCATCCCATCAGCTATGCAAGCAAAACTCTTAACTGTGCCCAAATGAACTACATAGTGACAGAACAACAACTCCTTGCTATTGTCTATGCCTTTGAGAAATTCTGGGCTTATCCTTGGAATCCAAGGTGATAGTCTTAACAGACCATGCTGCTCTTCGCTATCTCATGGCAAAGAAAGATGCCAAGCCAAGGTTAATCTGGTGGGTCCTTCTATTGCAAGAATTTGACTTTGAGGTCAAAGACCGGAAAGGCACTGAGAATCAATTTGCGGACCATCTCTCTCGAATTGAAGAAAATGGGCGCCCAAACGATGACTTAGATATTGATGATGCCTTCCCTGATGAGCATATTATGGCACTATCTTCTTCTTCAGCTCCTTGGTATGCCGATATTGCAAAGTATTTGGTGAGTGAGCTTATCCCTGATGGCTTGGAGTCATACCAGAAGAAGAAATTTTTGAGGGAATACCGTCAATACTATTGGGAGGAACCATTTCTGTTCCGCATCTGTGCGGACAATATTATTAGAAGATGTGTCCCAAAAGAAGCAATGATGCCTATTATAAAGGCATGTCATGACTCACCTGTGGGGGGTCATCATGGAGGGAACCGGGCGGCGGCGAAAGTGCTTGAATGTGGATACTATAGGCCAACTCTCTATCATGATGCAAATCAAATGGTCAAAGCTTGTGACCAATGCCAACGACAAGGGTCAATCTCCAAGAGGCATGAAATGCCAATGAACTTTGTGTTGGAGGTTGCAATTTTTGACGTATGGGGAATCGATTTTATGGGGCCGTTTGTAAGTTCTTGTGGGATGAAATACATTCTTGTAGCTGTGGACTATGTGTCCAAGTGGGTTGAATCCATTGCCTTACCAAACAATGAAGCTAGGAGTGTAACTGCGTTCTTGAAAAGAAACATATTCACACGGTTCGGCACTCCTAGAACAATTCTCAGTGACGGTGGTTCCCATTTTGGCAACAGGGCTTTCGATGGCCTATTGGAGAAGTATGGTGTAAAGCACAAGGTGGCGACGCCTTATCATACCCAGTCGAGTGGCCAAGTTGAAGTCTCCAACAGGGAGATAAAGAACATCCTAGCAAAAACATTTAATGCAAACCGGACCGACTGGTCAAGGAAGCTGGATGATGCATTATGGGCCTACCGGACCGCATACGAAACTCCTATAGGTACCTCTCCATACAGGCTAGTGTTCGGAAAAGAATGTCATCTACCCGTAGAGCTTGAGCACAAAGCCATGTGGGCACTCAAGAAATTGAACCTGAACTGGAATGAAGCTGCAAATTTGAGGCTCAATCAACTCAATGAAATGGAGGAACTCCGTTTCCACGCTTACGAGAGCGCAGCTATGTATAAAGAGAGAATGAAGGTTGTCCATGAAAAGAAGATCCGGAAATGGCAGTTCCACACTGGTGACTTGGTGTTACTTTTCAATTCCCGACTCAAACTCTTCCCAGGCAAACTCAAATCCAAATGGTCTGGCCTTTTCAAAGTGGTGAATGTCTCTCCTTTTTATGCTTTGGAACTAGCAACTGAGGACAAACTTCATACGTTCAAGGTAAATGGCCAACACATTAAACACTACTTGGGTACCGATGGTGAGAGGCATGTGGTAGAGCAATTAACTCTGAAGGATAGTCCTTGTCCCACTGATGAATGACCCCAAGGGACTACCAACTTCGTCGTGCCGCGACGTTAAATCAAGCGCTTCATGGGAGGCAACCCATGTGTGGTAACATTTTCTATTTTATCTCTTTTTCTTCTCCATAAATGTGTCTTTTGGAGCAATTTAACGGGTGCATGAGTGCAGATAATTCAATCAATAGCAAAGACAAGGTTGAAGTGCACATGAAAGCCAAAAAAAAAAAAAATGGTTCAGTCTGCGACTGGATTTCATGTATGCGGTTCGTATTATGGTCGCAGACATCAACAGTTTTCTTGGAAAATGTTCATGATGAAAATGCGATATCAAGGTGCACTATGCGAAACGCATTTCCTTTATGCGATCGCATACGTGCACCGCATCTCGAACTTGGTAAGCCATTGAATATTACACTGCATGCTAAAGATGCGATCGTACATTCCATTTTGTGATCCCTCCCCCATCGCATTTCTCCCCCAGGTAAGTCCTCACTTTTCTCTCTCACGCGTCGTACCACTAAAACAAAAACAAGACAAATAAAAAAAAAGAAGAGAAAACGAAAAAAAAAACCTAGAACGGGCAAATAGGAAACGAAAAAGCTAAGAACCTAAATTGCAACGGTTGAGTGGCAATTACATCTACAATACCTACATCTAACAATCTGGTATGTCCTTCTCTCCCCTCTTCTCCAATCTCCCTTTTTGTTTTATTTTGTTTTGATTCATGGATTCCGTAATGTTGTCATGTCTGTTGCTATGTTCTGCTATGGTGAAATCGTAAAGGGGAGGGGGAAGGGTAGAAATTTTGACTGGTAATTAGGCCTGAGAGGTTTAAAATCTTGCAAATCCTCCATAATTAGGGCTATACTGATGTAATTGAAGGATCTCTGGGTCGCATTTCTAAAATGCGGACTGCATTTGTGTCGCAAATCCAGCCCTAGGCCCATTGGAAACGACGACTTATGCGACGCATTTGCGATCGCATAGTCAAAATGTGGTTTGCAGATGCGTCGCAGCCTTCCACAGTATGCTTCCCCAGCCCACCTCCTAGTTTGTGACTAGTCAGCGATCGCATAATCACCTTTCCGGTGAGTTATGCGATCGCATATTTATTTCTATTTTGCCCATCCACTTTTGCGAACCGCATAGTGGTTATGCGATCGCATATGCCATCGCATTAGTGCTCTTTGTTTAGCTATGTTTTCTTATGCGATAGGTTTGCGATCCGCATTGTGGTAATGCGATTGCATACCTTGTTGCATAAGTCAAAATTTCTGTCCTTTTTGTTCATCTTTTCGTAATTTGTTTTTATTTTGTCCGCCTGTCCACTCACACTTAGTTTCTCTTTGCAGCAATGCCTCGTAAGCATACAATATCAAAGAGAGCCTCCACAAGCAGGCAGGCACCTCTACCCAAGCATTCACGTCAAGTACCTCCATCGGGCATTGTTGAAAGCCCCTCCCAGTCTGATGAGGGGGATAGTGACCGGAGGTAAACTTGGAAGCTGAGGTACGAAGGAAATAGGGGGACGACTATCAGCTACGCTTTACACGGCCCCTATCTAGGGAGTTTTACAGAGAGGGTCTGACCATAATAAAGATCTTACCCAAGAAAAGGCTAAGTCTCAACGGCCTGGAAGAGCAATACCCCCATATTCTACAAAACATCAGAACTAGAAAATGGGAATGCTTTACTGAGCCCCTCGGAGAATACAACGAGACCGTGGTGAGAGAATTCTATGCCTCTTATGCTGCTTCTAGAAATGCCCATCACAAGAGGAACACAATTTTCAGTGAGGCAGTGTTAGTTAGGGGGGGGGGGGGAAGTGGATNCAATACCCCCATATTCTACAAAACATCAGAACTAGAAAATGGGAATGCTTTACTGAGCCCCTCGGAGAATACAACGAGACCGTGGTGAGAGAATTCTATGCCTCTTATGCTGCTTCTAGAAATGCCCATCACAAGAGGAACACAATTTTCAGTGAGGCAGTGTTAGTTAGGGGGGGGGGGGTGGAAGTGGATTGTCACCAAGCCGCCATCCATGCTCGGTATTTTTCAACGTTGTGCCCAAAAACGGCAGAATGCGAGTCCAAACTGGCCAACAAAGATGGAGAGCATGCTTGGGTTGCCTCTGTGATTGATAAAGGCACTTCGGCCTGGATTACTCCCACCCACAATATTTACAAAGAAGATCTTTCGAGAGAAGGGAGATTCTGGCTTGCTTTTGTCGCCTCCCGTCTGATTCCCACCAGAAATGAAACAAATATAAGCATTGAGAAGGCCATTATCATTGCTTACATTATGTTAGAGATCAATGTTGATGTGACCGACATTATTTTTCAAGAGATTGGGTCCGATCTTGGCAGAAGAAGACTTCATTTCCTTTCCCTTGCCTCATCACTGCATTGTACTGAGCTGTTGAGGCCCCTCTTATACCTACATGTGACAAGGCAGCAAAGATTGACAAGGATATCGACATCACCTGTATCAGTGATGCAAGGCCCAGGGCAGCAGCTGTTCCTCCAGTTATCCCAATGCCTACCCCTATAGAGGCAGAGCAATCGGAGTCTCAGCCTTCGGAAACACCCTCAGATCCCCAACCTTATACAACAGAGCCATCCACCACTACCTCACCGCCTACTACCCGTGCTGGTACCCCCTCAGCTATTCCGCTGCCCGTCCACTCCCAGCTTGGTCTCCTAGCTCAGCATACCAATGCTAAGGTAGACAAGCTCCTGAGAGAACTTCCTACTTTTATCCGGCAGGACCTCACCCCTATTGAGTCTTCAATAACTGCCCTTGAGGGTCTCCTTCAAGGACTTGAGGTACGCATTGAAAAGGTTGAGCGAGGTGAGGTTAGGCACTTGCCAAAGCTCCGGACCGATGTCCACGTTGAAGAAGGAGCTCCCGCACATGTTGCTATACCTTCTGGAGAGGAGTCCAGGCATTCTTCAGAGTCCGAGGGCGAGTCGTCCGAGGAGGAGTCCTCTTCTTCTGATGAGGAGCAGGGTCCTCAGAAGAAGGGAAAGGGGGTTTCCATATCCACAGTTGCAGAGCTGACAGAGGAGGCGCTCATTCAGCTTGATATTCACCGTTCTCTGGAGGACACAACCGCCCCAGCCTCAATTCAGCCGTCACTAGATGAGGGCGGTAGCTTTCAGACTCCGACTCCCAGCATATCACCGACTCCTGTAGCGCTTAGCGCGCCCCAAGGAGTCCCTAAATCTGTCTTTACATTTCTTATGCATTAGGGACAATGCATACATTTCTTGTAATTTTGTTTTATGTATGAATGGTTTTTGTTTTCGTTTTTATTTATGTACTATATCCAAGTTGTCAGTAAACCATTGTACATATTTCATTTGTGATATTAATATATTTCATTACCGCTAACTCTTGTTTGCATTTTATAAAATATATATATATATATATTTCATTACCGCTAACTCTTGTTTCCTTAGTTGTTAGTAATGAATTCCCTTTGGTTTTCTTTGCCGGGTTCTTTTCCAAGGGTGGAATAGTAGAACCATGGCACTAGGATGAAACGTATTGACCGGTTTAGTGTAACTGTCTAGTCTCAAGCATGTATATCTGTAAATAATCCATGCCCTTCCTATATATAAAAAAAATGAAAGAAAAAAAAATCAACTCTGTGAACTTGAGGCTCGCCTTTTGACTCTATGTGTACTTAGAATTATAAATGTAAATAATGAATGTTTTGAGTCGGCAAGCCCTGACTCTTGAGCTAAAACGATGTTGAACTAAACAGTCATGTGCTGTGTGTGTTAGATTTTTGTATCAATAATTCTTGTGTTTACTCCTGTCAGCTAGAACTTGCCCAGTTGGTTTTTTGGTGCTAATAATAAGTACATTGAGTTGGAGAAATGACCTTAGGCTTTCTTTGTGATATTTAGAAACCCAGTGAACCTTTCAAGCTACCAAATGTTTGAATGAATACCACTAGTTTCCCATTTGAGCCTTTAGCCTTTTTGTTGGACACCTCATTACAAGCCTTCCCCGTTTTGAACAGTAATCTCCTCTTTTGAACCCGTCCCTCCTTGAATATTAAAAATGAGGCAAAAAGCCTACGTTGGGGGTTTGGTGAAAGAATTAGAGATTGGCTAGGTTGTATATTGGGTGTAGAGCATATACCTCAAAAGATTCAAATGAAAATTGTTCAAGCTCCAAAAACAAAGAAAGATACAAATGTATGTAAAAAAAAAAAATTATATATATATGGAAGCTTTGAAGAAATTTAGTGAGGTAGTTCTACGATTGGTAGCTAAACACCAATGAGGCAATGAGATTTAAAAAGAAACAAAGGCACTGAAAGAGAAAGATGTGAGTAGTGTTCAAGGAGGGTGTATTCACTTGTACCCAAATGATTATCCAACCCTTCCCTAAGCCTACATTACAAGCCAGAAAGTCCTTATGGGATCTCCAACCGAATGTTCTTAAAATGGCGACGAATTAAAATAAGGGCAAGCCTATGGTTTGATGTGTTGTAACACTTGAAATGCTTTGTGAGTGTGAGTGTTTGTGTAAATATGTCCCTTGTGTTGTCATTGTAAATATTGTGAGTTGAGACTTTCTTTCTTTGTGGTGAGGGCACATGTACTATGGAGTGTAACAGTAGTTGAGTTCTTGAAGTCGGGTGCAAGTACACTCAGCTGAGGGTACCATTTTTTCAAATAGCTCGAGACTCAAAGTTCACAAGTTGAGTAGTTTCCTTATAAATAGTAGTAACTGATCATAATGGGTAATTGGATGAAATGCATGCTTGTAGTACTGACACATAACACTGTCCGTGGTCATAGTTGTTTCCGATCTTGTAGTTAAAGTTTAAGTTAAGATAGAGTCATTTTAGTTGCTTGAGGACAATCAAGAGTTTAGGTTGGGGGTGTTGATGTGCCGGAGAATTTCGGCACATTTAATATCAAATTGCTTAGGTTATAGCTTATTTCAAGAGCATTTACCTTTTATACATATAGAATTTTGCTGTTTTGGTGCATGAGGCTTAAACACTCAAGAACATGGAAAAGAGATCAAAGGAGATAAAAAGTAAGGAAATTAACACTATGCGTTCGCATATTTGACAAGAGGACGTCGAATAACTAACATGCGAATCGCATAATGCACCAAGGGATCACAGACCTCAACAGAAAGATACGCCAATTTCAAGAGCAAGAATGCGGTTGATTATGCGACCTCATAACTCACATGCGAGCCGCAGAGTTAACCGCAGAATCCCTGGTACCTGATGCTGCCTCAAGAATGCGACGCAAATCTGCGGTCCCATATCAACAATGCGAACCACAGATCAACAATGAAAACCACAGAGCAACAATGCGGTGACTAGCTGGAAACTAGGGTTTAGAGACGCGATCGCATAGTTGACCTGAAGGGGTATTTTTGTCCTTTTTGGCCCCGATTTTTAGCCCACTATAAATAGATTTATTTGAGTTTTGTGGGTCATTCTTGTCTGGTTTTAGAGCAAAATCACCCTATTAAATATTCTGCTCCTTTTTGGAAGCATTAGAGCAAGAAATCCTTGGTTTTGTAAGCATTCATGACACTTATGACTCTGAGCTTTTTTGTCATTTATTATGTGTAGCTATCCTTAAATACTAAGGTTGTGGACCATAAATGGGTGTTATGTACTTGGGTATTTACCATTGAATATATGCATAATGGGTTGTTGATATATATTTACTCTTCATTTTATATTTATTGTTAGTGGTTGCAAACATTAACTTATGCCATCAAATCTTTTTTAGCTTGGAAAAGTGGGTTAGACTTGGTAAGAGTAAATATCAAAGACTCAAGGATTTAAACCTTGTTTAATAGAATCACTTAGGAATAAGTTGGTTTTATTTGGCAGTAAGTGATTTGGTTTTATTGCAACTCTTTCATATTTGGGAAAATTATAAAGAGGAAATACTACCCTATTATTGGAAAATATTGGGTAGTCATTTAGAAATCAATTGCATATCAAGAACTTCCCATTAGAAATATATCATATTAATACCCATTTTCATTACACTTCATTAAAGGGGGCACAACCTTGGTTCACTTAATCATATTAATTACAACTTTAATTAATTCTCATTGCCACTGCATTTACTCGATTATTACACAACAATCCTGTTCATTAATGGAATGAATTATGATTTGAGTTAAGAATCACACTATCAAAGTAATATTTTCACACCTATTCCCTGTGGGATTCGACCCCAACCTTGTTGGGTTATTATATTTGACTTCTACCGCTTTACACTATTTTAAAGTGTAATTTGAGCGTATCAATCTAGCCGGTCATGATCTCCTTTTACTTCCTACCGTGGGAGAGAGAGTGAGGAGGTTTATTGATGGACTCACTCACCCTACCAGGCTTCAGATGGCGAAGGAGACCGGAAGTGAGGTTTCCTTTCAGGGAGTGGCTAATATTGCTAGGAGGATTGAGATTGTTCTTGCTTAGTAGAGGTCAGGGGTCTGATAAGAGGCCTCATCAGTTTGGTGTATTTAGTGGTGCCTCGTCTAGAGGCAAGGGTAATTTTGGTAGATGCCATCCTCCCAGGCCGTTTCATTCAGCGCTCCATGCATCTCATGGTGTTTCAGGTGGTCACGACGCTTATGTGTCTCGTTCCGACCAGCTAGTTTACAGTGCACCACCAGATCTTATTAGTGCACCTTCAATCCAGAGTTTTCAGGGTGGTTACTCAGGTCGATAGGGTCATTAGTCATAGCAGTCGAGGTCCTGTTATACGTGTGGTGATCTGAGGCACATTGCCATATTTTTCCCTTGGGCATCGTTTAACTCACAACAACAGGTTTCTCATGCCATGGTTCTGTCACCGGTTGCTTCACCGCCTACTCGTATAGCTAGAGGTAGGGGTCAGACAGCTAGAGGTGGAGGTCAGGCCATTAGAGATGGAGGTCATGCCGTTAGAGGTGGAGGTCAGGCCATTAGAGATGGAGGTCATGCCGTTAGAGGTGGAGGCCAGCCAGTTAGAGGTCGTCCTAGAGATACAATTTAGAGTGGTGTGGCCTTGCCCCGATTTTATGCTTTTCCAGCTAGGCCTGAGGCCGAGTCATCTGATACCGTGATTATAGGTATTGTCTCAGTTTTCCATATAGATGCTTCAGTTCTAATTGATCCAGGATATACTTATTCCTATATGTCCTCCTATTTTGCATCAAATATGGTTGTGCCTCGTGATTCTCTTAGTGCTTCTGTGTGTGCATCATGTCTATCGCTCGTGTATGGTTACTATTGGGAGTCATGAGACTAATATGGATCTTCTACTACTTGACATGGTAGATTTTGATTTCATATTTGGTATGGAATGACTGTCACCTTATCATGCTATATTGGATTGCCACGCCAAAACAGTGACCTTAGCCATGCCGAGGTTACCTCGACTAGAGTGGAAAGGGACACTTGTCCATTCTATTTGTATTGGTAAAAACTAGTTTCACACGTAAGCCAGCTTTTGACTACTCAGCCAGACATGTGGACACAGGAAAACACGACAGCTGGGCGTAACTCTTTGAAGAGGTAAGGTACAAAGAGGCACGGTTCAGTAATCCCACTAACTTATCAGCCACAGGAAATTCAACTTGATCAAAACGGGAGAGAGGCACGGTCAGAATGAATATAGACAAAGCTACAGGCAAATTAAAGGACCCACAATTGGTTACTCGAACGTTATGTAACTATACCCCTATTACCGTTATCCTTTGTAACACCTCATTAATGTCATAATTAGTCATTAATGAGTAACCATAGCAGGAGTCTTACGTTATAAGAATCTCCTATATAAGGGAGGGGAATATAACTTGTAAAGGCATCTGATTCTCGAATACAATCAACTCCGATCTTTTATTTCTATAATATTGTCTATTATTCATTTTTCCCATTATCTTGATTATTAGTAACCCGTATTCATATTAAAAATAAGCTTTAGTCAAAGGGTCTAATTCTTTGGTTAAACAAATTGGTTTCGTTACCGGGAACCTGATAATCTTTGTTTACTTTCCAAGTGATATCCTTTGAATTATGTCAAACCCCAACGACAACAACCAGCAAAGAACTGGAACCCCTGTTCCATCACCTTCAGGAACCCCACGTGGTTTGAGGGAACAATCACCAGAAAGATCCAATAACAACCATGGTAATAATGATCAAATTGTGGAACAAGATCATGTAAAACAAATGATTGCAGAATATGTGAGCCAAGCTTTGCAAGAATTTGCGAGAGGATTACCAGCAGCGTTGCCTACACCGGCAACGCCACCCCCAATAACACCATCACCATGGAAAATCCTCAATTTGGGTTGGCAAACTCAGGAAGAGGAGATACTCCTAATGAATCTCTCGAAACGAGACCAGATATATCTAATAACTAAGAATTACAAAATTTACTGTTAACCATGCAGAAACAGATGAAGGAGCAGAACGATCGCATCGAACAAATTCCTGGTGTACCACCTGTCATCAAAGGCATCGATGTTGATAGATATTCTCAACAACCATGGAAGCCAAGTGCGGCACCCTTGCCTATACCCAAAAAGTTTAAAATGCCCAACGTTTCCAAATATGATGGAACAACAGACCCACGCGACCATGTGACTACTTTTACAATTGGGGTAAAAGGCAACGACTTAACGAAACAAGAGATTGAATCAGCCCTTGTCAAAAAATTTGGGGAAACACTTACCAAAGGGGCTCTAGCCTGGTATTATCTTCTCCCTGAAAATTCTATTGACTCGTTTGCTGAGCTTGCAGATTCGTTTATAAAAGCACACTCTGGTGCACAAAAAGTTGAGAAGAGAATGCGAGACATATTCAAAATAAAACAAGTAGACACAGAACTACTCTGAGAGTTTGTAGATAGGTTTCAACGAGAAAGAATGCAGTTACCCAAGGTGCCTGATAATTGGGCAGTCGTGGCATTTGTATGCAACTTGAACGATAAAAGCTCAGAAGTCACCAGGCGACTTAAGGAGAACCTAAGGAGAATTCCCCGCCATAACATGGAACGATGTATATAACAGGTACAACACTAAACTCAGAATAGATGAAGATACCATTGCTCGTTCGAGAGATGAAGATCACTCCAGATCTAGACGTCCTGAATCAGATAAAAGATCAGGTAAAAATAGGTACGATCCTTACTTAGGACCCTCGAGATGCGATATCCGCCCCAGGTTCGAAAACACTAAGTTGGACTATAGACTACAAGGAAGAGATGTAATCTCATCCTCGTCTAGATTCAGAAAAGATCGAGATGAACGACCTAGAGGTAGTAATCAAATTGGGGATCATACCTTTAACGTAAGTACTGCTGAACTTGTCTCAATATTAAAGAACATGTGAGATAAGGTTAAGGGGCCCAAAGAGATGCGGTCAAATCCAAATAGAAGAAACCCAGATCACTGGTGTGAATTTCACAACGATCATGGGCACAAAACTGCGGATTGCAAATTCGTACAAGGTGAAGTAGAAAATTTGTTAAAACATGTTTATTTAACATAATTGTTTAGTGATAAAGGTAAACAACCATATATGAGGAACATGCAGGAGCCCCCAAAGCCTCCTTCTCCAAAATGAATCATTAACGTGATACACGGGGGTGAAAAAGTAAATAGAGTGATTTGTAAAACAACCACAAAGTTCATAATTACACATGGGAAACGTGCTCGTGGAGAAGACGATATAACCTTCGGTGATGCAGATAGAAACGGATTAATGCTTCCGCACAACGATGCTCTGGTAATATCTCTATTTATTCATGACACTAACGTGAAAAGAGTGTTGATTGATCCAAGGAGTTCATTCAATATCATTTTGCTAAGAGTCATGGAAGAAATGCTACAGGGGAATCAAGTAATCCCAAAAGCACGAGCCATATTCGGGTTTGATAACTCTACGTTATAACAAAAGGAGAAATTTAGCTTAACGCTTATGCTGGGGGGGGGGTGATCAAAAGAGCTAGGTTCCAAGTCATCGATACTCACATGGCTTATAACGTGATCATTGGAAAGCCATGGATCCACGACATGAAAGCGATACCCTCCACGTTGCATCAGGTAATTAAATTTCCCTCTGAATTGGGGATTCAACAAATCAAAGGAGATCAGCAGACCGCAAAAAATATAAATTATGTGGTACACTACAACAAGAAAATAGAGGTAGACGAATTACGAGATAAGAAAATCTCCCAAACAGGTAACACCGCCCAAACATACTTTAGTGCCCAAATATGTATGGAAGATATTATTGCTGAAATAGGCACGAAAGAAAATACTTATGAGAAGAAGAGTCAAGTTACCACGGAAGGTGTATTATACCACACAGATACGGATTCCATAACGGACGTCATTCATGAACCGGAGGAAGATGAGCACATCAAAACAACCATGGAGGATCTCGAAGCTGTTCGGCTCTCTGAACAAAAGCCTAAGTAGAAAGTGTATATAGGCACGAGGCTAAGCCCCACTCGAAGAGGTAAGTTAATTGATTATTTAAAGGCTAATGCAAACTGTTTTGCATGGTCCCACTCAGATATGACAGGCACCCCACCAGAAGTGATGACTCATAAACTAAATGAAGATCTATCCTTCGTACCTGTTAAGCAGAAGAAAAGAAAGCAAGGACCATTCAATAACCAAGTGATCGACGAAGAGGTANTGTGGTAGTACCTAAAAAGAAGGGCAAGTGGAGAGTATGCGTAGATTATTGATGCGTGGCTATAATTCATGATTTTAAGCATTATATACCTTGCATTTTGTGTGCTTTAATGATAAAAATACACGTCGTATGTGCCTGATGGAGTTTATTTAATGTGTAGGTGAGTTGGAAATGGAAGCCGAGCTAAATGAGAGCATAAACATCGGAAAATACGCGCAAGAGTCGAAAAGGAGCGACCCGGGACAAGCCTGGCGTTAGCCAGGCGTT
>ML403491.1:0-65369 GCA_005239525.1 Nicotiana knightiana
TATATATATATATATATATATAACCTCTCTTCCCTCCTCTCTTATAAACATTATGAAGTTACATTCTAATGTCCGAGGTTGAGATAATCTTCTTGAAACCGAATTAGTATATCCCTTAGGTTTTATGATCGAATGAGGTTTTGCTCGAACTTGAAATAGAGTAACCCTTAAATTTATAGTTGAGTGAGAATGGTCTCTCGAACTCAAAGTAAAAACAGTCATTAGACTTTGTATTTTTTGTGTTAGGACGATCTGGCCTTTGTAAAAAGATTGTGTTTACAAAAATTATAATGCCTTAGAATGAAATAATAAGGGATTGTTTGATAGTTCAATCAATTTTGTATTCATTAGAGTTCTCAAGGCTTGTCAAGGCTTGGTATTATCGAACCTTTTTACGACTTTTCCGGGGGTAGTCTTTTTAACCAGTTATGAATGAATTCGAAGGCCTATTTTGTTACGGAATTCGGACGTCTTTGAACCGTGTTAATTCGGCTGTAGCCTCTTAGTACGGGATCTGCCCATTGGGCTTATTTCCCCATTTTACTTCGAGCTTTCCCAAAGTATCAGTCCACGAGCGGGGTGGCTATTGCATTTAAAAATCGAGGGTTGCCTAAAAGTTCTTATAACCTCGAAGTTTCAATAATTTAATCTTGTTCGGATTTACTTTTCGGACACTATCCCCGAGCATAGGGGTGATTATCTGAGCTCTGGTTATGATCGGCCCTTAAGTCTGTTTCCATAATATATCGAGAGTATGAAATCGTAAAGTAGAAAACAAATTTCTAAGGCATGAGATATCGCCGAGGAAAAATACTTCTCTTTATAAATGATTATACATGCGTACATGTTCTACGCTAGGGCTCGAGAAACCTATGTAGGAATGGTTTATTTGACCGTTTGACCCTTAAAATTTCACCTATCGAGACCCCGCTGCTATGAAGTTATTTTCTCATAAAAAAGGTGACATTCCAGGGAAATGCCCCCCAGTATTCGAGGTTGATTGTAAAGGAGCCTTGAATACTGTTGAATTGTTCTAATTTAGCACGATCGATGGTTGCCTCATTAAAAACCTCGCCGAAAACCCTATTTTGGGACAAAACCGGTCTAAGGGAAAAGAGTTCAACGTGTGCTTTCAGACCTAAAAACCTCGCATAGAAGAATCCACCATTGTTTCTGGTCGAACACATGCAAGGGTTAGTTTAAAATAGAAACGAAAATGGAAGGGGGTCGTATGTTAGCAGTGGTAACGTTTTAGGTGTGATATATTCCAATTGCTCGGTAGTTGTTCACCGTTTTTTGTATCGAGCTTGTAGGATCATTTTCCGGTGACTTCAAGAATCTGGTATGGTCCTTCCCGTTCGATCCCAGTTTCCCTTCATTTAGATTTCGGGTGTTGAGGGTGAATTTTCTTAGTACCAAGTCCACGATGTTAAAATGTCAAAGATTGGCTTTCTGATTATAGTACCTTTCAATCTGCTGTTTTTGAGCGACCAATCAAACGAGGGAGACTTCGCGCTTTTCATCCAACAATTCTAGGCTCATATTCATGGCCTCATTATTCGACTCTTTTGTTGCATATCAGAAGTTGATGCTAGGTTCTCCGACATCGACTAGAGTTAGAGCTTCTGCGCCATAAATGGTTGAGAATAGGGTGGCCCAGGTACTAGACTTCGACGTTGTGCAATATGCCTAGAGAAGCCCGTGTAGTATCTCTCTCCACTTTCCTTTGGCATCAACCAGTCTCTTCTTGATATTCTGAATGATGGTTTTGTTGGTCGATTCGGCTTGTCCATTCCTGCTGGGATGATAAGGTGTTGATAGGATCCTTTTGATCTATTGATCTTCGGGAAATTTAGTTACTTTGCTGCCGATGAATTGTTTTCCATTATCACATGAAATCACGGAAAGCATCCCGAATCGTCATATAATGTGGTCCCAAATAGAGTTTATGACTTCCTTTTCTCTAACTTTCTCGAAATCCTGTGCTTCAATCCACTTATAGAAATAATAATTCATAAACAAAATAAATTGAGCCATACCTGGGGCCGACGGAAGAGGGCCAACGATGTCCATTCCCCATTTGATGAATGTACAATGGGGATTAGACCGAGTGGAGTAATTCCCCTGGTTGCATGTCTTTGGCATTTGTCGCATTTTCGAACAAACTTATTTGCATCCTTCTCCATATCTGTCCAATAGTACCCCGCTCTGATTCAATTGTGGACCAATCATTTGGAACCGAAATGGTTTCTACATGTGCCCTCGTAAACTTCCCGCAGGATGTATTCGATATCTCCCGATCCCAGAAATATTGCCAATGATCCACCGAACGTCCTTCTAAACAGCGTTCCATCTTCGGACAAAGTGAACCGTGCTACCTTTGTGTGCATAGCTCTCGACTCCTTTGGATCTGATGGAAGCTTCCCGTTTTTAAGTACTCTATGTTCTTGTTTCTCCAATCTCAGGTAAAACTTGTGGAGTTTATCTCACCGTGGCATTCTTCGATCACCGATCTCATGAGTTGTACGACAATCCTCGATTTGAGTTCATCGTCCTCGACCGATGATCCTAACTTTTCAAGAGCGTCGGCCTCACTGTTCTGATCTCGAGGTATAGGATGCAAGTTCCATTCCTTGAGTCATTGTGGAGTCACCTGTAGTTTATCCAAATACCTCAGTATTCGTTCTTCTCGGACTTCAAAAAATCTGTTAACTTGGTTTACCACCAGGAGGGAATCACATTTGGACTCTCTGACCTCCGCTCCCAAGCTTTTAGCTAGTTCGAGACTTGCAATCATGGCCTCATACTCAACCTCATTGTTAGTCAATTTTGTAGTTCTGATAGACTGTCTAACAACATTACCAATGGGTGGTTTTAGTACGATGCCTAGCCCGGACCCCTTGGCGTTCGAAGCACCATCCATAAAGAGGGTCCAAACTCCCGAAGATGTACCCAATTTTTTTAGTAGTTCTTTTTCAATATTGGGTACGAGGGCCGGCGTGAAGTCAACAACAAAGTCTGCCAAGATTTGAGACTTAATGGCGGTTCGGGGTAGATATTCAATATCTTACCCGCTGATTTATAAGGCCCATTTGGCCATTCAACCCGAAAGCTCGGGTTTGTGCAAAATATTTCGAAGAGATAAGTTGTTACAACACATATTAGATGACACTGAAAATATGGTTTTAGTTTTCTAGCGGCGCATATTAAAGCAAGCACTAATTTTTGTAAGTGTGGATATCTGATTTCGGCCTCACCTAAGGTCCGACTAACATAATAGACAGGGAATTAAGTACCTTGTTCTTCTCGGATCAGGACTCCACTTATCGCTATCTCCGAGACTGCAGAGTACAAGTAAAGTTGTTCATCCACTTTCGGGATCTGAAGTAGCGGCGAGCTCAAAATAAATACCAATTTAGTTCCTCGAAGGCATGCTAGCATTCCAGAGTCCATATAAGGTTATTCTTCTTCTTAAGCAGCAAGAAGAATCGGTGACTCCTATTTGAGGTTCTCGAAATAAATCGCCCTAGGACGGCTATCCACCCCGTTAACCTCTACACGACCTTTACATTATCTACTACCGTGATATCCTCGATAACTTTGATTTTATCGGGTTTGATCTCGATTCCTATATTGGACACCATGAAGCCAAGAAACTTGCCCGACCCGAACCTGAAGGCACACTTTTCTGGGTTGAGCTTCATATTGTACTTCCTCAGTATATCGAAAGTCTCCTGCAAATGCGTTAATGGTCCTCTGCTCGCATGGACTTAACTTACACGTCATCAATATAAAATTCCATTTATTTTCCTATTTTTTCTTCTAACATTAAAGAATTACTAGGTGTTGATAAGTTGCACCAACATTTTTTTAGACGGAACAACATTCAAAGTTTATTTCCTTTCTTAGGGACTACCACTACGTTAGTTAACTATTCGGGATACTTTACTTCCTTAATGGATCTTATTTTGAGAAGTATGGTTACCTCGTTCTTGATGAATTCATGTTTTAACTCGGACTGGGGCCTTCTATTTTACTTCTGTCACGACCCATTTTTCCCTCTGAAAGACGTTGTGACGGCAGCTAGTCGCTATGACTAGGTAAGCCTATTAACATTGAAATAATCCGGAAGTAAAGAACAATAAGAACCAACTAAGCTTCGAAGTTACTATATAAAGGTAAAAATGCCGCTTGACATATACAGGTAAACCAAACTGCCAACTATATGGAACACATTCCAAAACCCGGAACCATAAGTCAATAGCTCTATAAAATACTTCTACAGTCTGCTATACCAGGTCTAAGAAGTACAGGAGGAAAAAAAAAACCGATAGAGGGTGACTCTGAGGATCTGCGGACACGTGCAGATATACCTTGAAGTCTTTGGTGGCTAAGACTGAGGCAGACGTGAGGTACTTGGATCTCCACACGAGAAACATGTGCAGGAAGGGCTTGAGTACACCACAATGGTACCCACTAAGTGCCATGTCATGACTCAATATCGGAGTCGTGATGGTGCATGTCGTGGAACCAGGCAAGCCGCCCCTTTTTATCTAAGCTAAATTCAATTTCCATTAAAAATACGATTTTAAACGAATTTAGTGATAACACTAAGAGTCTGAAGTTTAAAAACAATATTTGAAACAAAAATTAAAAATCTCCAACCCTGGATCCGGTGTCACTCAGTCATGAGCTGCTGTATCATAAAAATAAAGAAATGAAGAAATAGACAACATAGTCTCAAAATAAGAGAAACAGGTGGAATAAGAAAGAGAAGATGAGGTCGCGATCGCCAGCTGCTACCTCGACAACTCCAATGAAACTCTGACAGCTGCTCAATATCCACTACCGGATCTCGGTGTACCTAGATCTGCACATAAGATGCAGGGGGTAACGCGAGGACACCAACTCAGAAGTAACGAACCCAAACTATAGGCTGAGAGGTAGTGACGGACAAAACCTTAGAATTTACAGTAAACAATATGCAGAAATTAGGCATGCTAACAGTTTATCAGAATGAGTAAATATGCCAAGTATGCCAGTATACTCTACATGCCATGTATGAAACTAGTGTGGATATGCACATAGTGCTAACAATCCTCACACAACAGTCCACTCAGTACCGCATATGGCTCTCAAGCCCAGAGAAAATCCATCCCAGAATGTATACAATCATCGGTGACCGTAGTCACTCCATGCCGGAAATAGGCCAATCCAGGCCCACGGATAAAGTCCATCTCCAGAATAAGACACTCGGACAAGATCTATGTCAAGGGACGATCCATCCCTCCCATAAAACCCTTTCAGACACGATTCATGCCTAGGGAAAATCCATCCCTCAAATTCAATGCGCTCACTAGGGGTGTAAAGACTCCAGAGGGGCCCTAGTGGCCCAAGTGCCATATCAAGCCAACGAAGGCATGATTTAGTATCGCTGCCCTGTGCAATCCAATCTCATAACTGTCTCAATAATAGGCTCCCGACCTCACTCAGCCATTACTCTTCAGTCTCACTCACATGGTTCACATATGCATCCATCAGCCCGAAACAATGATAAGTATGCATATAATTAACACTACTAAGACCGAGGTATGAAGTGATATGCTATAACAGGACTGAGTATATTAAATCAAATAATCACAAAATGAGACAGTAATATGCCACCACTCGGGTCTCAGCATTTTCAGCGTGAAGCCTAGTATTTATACTTAACATTATTCCTAATAGGTTCACAATTGCCACATTAACATAAGCACATATATCATCAGAGAATAATCACTAAGCAGTGCCATGGGATAAGCTAGGCCGTAATTACTCAGTGCACGCCCGCACGCCCGTCACTTGGCATGTGTGTCACATCAATTACAGTCAGAAATCATTTAGCTCGGGGTTTCAAACCCTCAGAACCATGTTTGGAAACGTTACTTACCTCAAAACCGGCTAAAATACTATTCCGCAGTGCCTTTTCCTCTTAATTCAGCCTCCGGGTGCTCCAAATCTACCAAAACTCACATGTATATCATTATAATATGCTAAGGAACGAAACCTAATCGACATTTATCAAAAATCCTTAAATTGGTCAAAGCCGACCCATGGGCCCACGTCTCGGAACTCGATGAAATTTATGCCACAAAAACCCTCATCCTCCCATGTCTATACATGCCAAGAACACTGAAATCGGAGTCCAAATGGCCCCTCAAATTCTCATTTTAAGGTCTCTAAACCACAAGCCCTAATTACCAATTTTAGCACTGTTTTTCCCCAAATTTCCACCACTAATCCGATCTTTAATCATATATAAGCGAGTTTTAAGTCAAAAAGCCTTACCTCAACGAAGAACCGTTGATTTCCCTCTTCAAAACCCTTCAAAAGCTTCAAACCCGAATAAGAATGGTGAAAGAATGACCAAAGTTCGCTAAGGGTTCTTTTTATAGGTTCTGCCCAGCGATAACCGCACCAGTGGTCCTTTTCTCGCACCTGCAGACCCACACCTACGGTCCTAGGTGTGCACCCGTAAAAATTCACTCACGGGACCGTTTCTGCACCTGCGACAGAACCTCCGCACATGCGACTTCACAGGTGCGGTCCAAGTGTGGTACCTACGACCTCTGGTGACCCAGCCAACTTCCGCATCTGCAAAGCCTTTTCCGTTTCTACATGCTCGTACCTGCGGTTCCGTATCCGCAGGTGTGGAAACACTAGAAAGTTTCACACCAGCAACTCCAAAATGTAAAATATCATGTCGTTACCCATCCGAACTCAACCCGAGGCCCTCGGGACCCCATCCAAAATTAGAAACAAGTCTTAAATGATCACACGGACTTAGTCGAACTCTCAGAACACCCCAAAATAACATTGAAACATCAAATCAACCCATGATTCAAGCCTAAATATATTCAAACTTCCGAAATTCACCAACGATGCCGAAAGTAACCAAACCTTGTCCGAATGATATGAGAATTTGCACACACATCCAGAATGACTCTATGAACCTGTGCAAACTTCTGGAATTCCATTCCAACCCCGACATCCTACTTTACACTGCCGACCGGAAATCGCCAAAAACTATGTTTCGCCAATTCAAGCCTAATTCTACACCGGACATCAAAACTACATTCCGAACACACTCATAAGTCCCAAATCACCTAACAAAGCTATCCGAGCCATAAAATCCACATTCCAAGGTCGTTTAACCAGAGTTAACTCATGGTTAACTTTTCCAACTATTGAGCTCATTTAAGAGACTAAGTGACTTAATTCTCACCACGACCACTATGAATCGGAGTCAACCAACCCAACGCCACACCAGCAATGAACAGATGTAACAAAAGATTCATGGGGCGTATCCACGGAATAGGCTAAAATATGATAAACATGTGAATATGAAAAATCAAAACCAAATAAAAACTGAAGATTCTCGTGGTAGACTGAGACAATACCTGAGATCACGGCATCAGAAGCCATCTCATCCGGTCTAGCTGAAAATGCATAAAATCGGCCCAGATCACCACCGGGTTGACCTCCCCCTCTAGGGCGACCCCTACCTGCCTGACCCCCACCTCTAGCTGCCTGGGAAAGCGGTGCAGGTACTGAGTCTGAAATCGCATGTTGATTCCTCTACTACTAAGTACCTCTCGCAAGGCAGGGACAAAACCTCTTGATATGGCCCACCTCTCCACACTCAAAGCAACCTCTCTCGGAGAATGGCACTGGGGACTGAAGGGAACCCCTAGCACCAGGATAACTAATGGAAGAACCAAGCATAGATGAAATCTAAAACTATGTTGCACTGAAAGATGGGAGCACCTGATGCAAACTGTGAGGATCATGACACACTTATCCACCACGATACTCTGAGCGACCTGGCTGAGCCTGCCTGTACAGACGGCCTCTGCTAGGCTGAGGCTGTCCCCTGAAGGAACGCCACCAAAACTCCCATATCCTCGAGACCTCTTGGCCTCCCTCTCGATCCGCTCCTGGCAGTGAACCCAATCATTCTCTATGGCAATGTCAACCACCTCCTCAAAAGAAGCGCCAGATACCCTCTCCTTGGTCAGAAAAATTCGAAGCTGATAAGTGAGGCCATCAACGAACCTCATGATCGTCTCCGTATCCATGGGAACTAGCCAAATAGCATGACAGGCCAACTCGTAGAACCTCATCTCATACTACATCATGACAATGTCCTCCTGGCGCAACTGCTCGAACTCCCTGCGCAGCTCCTCCCTACAAGACTGCGGTATCTACTTCTCCAAGAAATGAATGGAGAACTGACGCTAGGTAAGGGGAGCTGCATCAGCAGGTCTACGCCTCTCATAGGCCTCCCACCAAGCAAGTGCAACTCCTGCAAAATGGAAGGTAGTAAATGGGACCCCACTAGCCTCTAGTATCTCTGTTGTGTGAAGGATCCTCTAACACTTTTCCAAGAAGAACTAGGCGTCCTCGCCCTCAGTACCACTAAAAAATAGAGATTGGAGTCTACTAAAACTCTCCAACCTACACTTCTCGTCATTTGCCAATGTTGGGACCACAAAATCACGGGCTGGGGAAATTGGCTGGACTGGAACTGTCCCCGGTGTCTGAAGCCCCAGAGTAACCTACTCAGGTGTCCGGGCAGCTGGAGTCTGAGTGCCTTCCCCATCCTGAGAAGTAGTGGTAGTAGTAGACATGGCGACTTCCTTTGCAAGACTGGTGCACACGGTAAGAATCTGAGCAAGGGTCTCCAGAAGACCCGGAATCACAATAGGCACTGCTGGTTCCTGAGCCTGCCCCGTAGAGATCTCAACTGCGGGGACCTGATACTGAGCAGTGGGGGAGTCCACAAGTACTGCCCCGGCTCCTGAACGGGCTGCACCCTTCCCTCGACCACGGCCTCAACCTCCGGCTAGTCCTGCTGGTGTCTGATCACCATGATCCGTAGCACGATTCCTCACCATCTGTGAGAGAATGAAAACAACAGAAGTTTAGTTCCAGAATTCAACAGAGTCACATGACAGAATTCAGTAATTTGGGATTTATTTTTCCTAAGGGTTCTGTAGCCTTTCGAAGATAAGTAAAGACGTCACCGAACCAATCCGCAACACACTACTAAACCTGCTCATGGCTGGTGAGACCTATTAAATCTAGAGCTCTGATACCAACTTGTCACGATCCAATTTCTTAGTCGTGATGGCGCATGTCGTGGAACCAGGCAAGCCGCCCCTTTTTATCTAAGCTAAATTCAATTTCCAGTAAAAATATGATTTTAAATGAATTTATTGATAATACTAAGAGTCTGATGATTAAAAACAATATTTGAAACAAAATTAGAAAATATCCAACCCCGGATCCGGTACACTCAGTCATGAGCTGCTATATCATAAAATAAAGAAATGAAGAAATAGACAGCATAGTCTCAAAATAAGAGCAACAAGTGTAATAAGAAAGAAAAGACGAGGTCGTGATCGCCAGCTGCTACCTCGACAACTCCAATTAAACTGTGACAGTTGCTCAATATCCAGTACCGAGTCCCGGTGTACCTGGATCTGCAGACAAGGTGCAGTGGGTAACGTGAGTACACAAACTCAAAAGTAACGAACCCAAACTATGGGCTGAGAGATAGTGATGGACAAAACCTCAGAATTTACAATAAATAATTTACAGAAATTAGACATGCTAACAGTTTAAAAGAATGAGTAAATATGCCAAGCATGACAGTATACTACATGCCATCATAAAATTATATGTATGAAACCAGTGTGAATATGCACATAGTGCTTACAATCCTCACATAACAGTGCACTTTGTATCGTATATGGCTCTCAGGCCCAGGGAAAAGTCCATCCCGGAATGTATATAATCACCGGTGACCGTAGTCACTCCATACTAAGGAAATAGGCCACTCCAGCCCCACGGAGAAAGTCCATTTCTGGAGTACAACACTCGGATAAGATCCATGTCCAGGGAAGATCCATCCCTCACATAATATCCACTTCAGACACGATCCATGCCCAGGGAAAATCCATCCCTCAACATCTATGCGATCACTGGGGTGTAAAGACTCGGGAGGGCCCCTAGTGGCCCAAGTGCCATATCAAGCCAAGGAAGGCATGGTTTAGTATCGTTGTGGTGTGTAGTCCGATCTCATAACTGTCTTAATAATAGGCTCTCGGCCTCACTCATTCATTACTCTTCAGTCTCACTCACATGGATCACAGATGCATCCATCAGCCCCAAACAATGATAATTACGCATATAATTAACAATATTGAGACTGATGTTTGAAGTGATATGCTATAACAGGACTGAGTAATTAAATCAAATAATGACAAAATGAGAGTAATATATGACCACTCGGGTCTCAGCATTTTCGGCGTGAAGCCTAGCATTTATACTTAACATGATTCCTAACAGTCTCACAATTACAACATTAACAGAAGCACATATATCATCAGGGAATAATCACTAAGTGGTGCCATGGGATAAGCAAGGCCACAATTACTCGGTGCACGCCCGCACGCCCATCACTTGGCATGTGCGTCACCTCAATTACAGTCATAAATCATTGAGCTTGGGGTTTCGAACCCTCGGAACCCAGTTTGGAAATGTTACTTACATCAAAACCGGCTAAAATACTATTCTGCAGTGCCTTTGCCTCTTAATTTGGCCTCCGAGTGCTCCAAATCTACCAAAAATCAGATGTATATCATTATAATATTCCAAGGAACGAAACCTAATCGAAATTTATCAAAAATACTCAAAAATTCCCAAAATTAGTCATACCCGAACCCGGGCCCATATCTCGAAACTCGATGAAATTTATACCACAAAATTTCCCATCCTCCCACGAGTCTATACATACCAAGAACACTGAAATCGGAGTCCAAATGACCCCTCAAATTCCCATTTTAAGGTCTCTAAACCACAAGCCCTAATTACCTATTTTAGCACTGTTTTCCCCCAAAGTTCCACCACTAATCCGACCTTTAATCACATATAAACGAGTTTTATGTCAAAACTCCTTACCTCAATGAAGAACCATCGATTTCCCTCTTCAAAAGCTTCAAACCCGAATAAGAATGGTGAAAGAATGACCAAAATTCGCTAAGGGTTCTTTTTATAGGTTCTGCCCAGCGACGACCGCACATGCGGTCCTTTTCTCGCACCTGCATACCCGCACATGTGGTGCCATGTGCGCACTTGCGAGAATTCACTTAAGGGACCTTTTTCGCACATGCGACAGAACCTCCGCACTTGCGACTCGGTAGGTGCAGTCCATGTCTCGCACCTACGACCTTTGCTGACCCAGCCAACATCCGCATATGTGGAGCCTTGTCCATTTTTGCGGGCTCGCACCTATGGTTCCCTATCCGTAGCTGCGGAAAAACTAGAAAGTTTCACACCAGCAACTCCGAAATGCCAAAAATCATGTCGTTCCCCATCCGAACTCAACCCGAGGCCCTCGGGACCCCATCCAAAATTACAAACAAGTCTTAAATGATCAGCCGGACTTAGTCGAACTCTCGGAACACCTCAAAATAACATCGAAACACCAAACCAACCCATGATTCAAGCCTAAAGATATTCTAACTTCCGAAATTCACCAACGATGCCAAAACTAACCAAACCTCGCCTGAATGATAAGAGAATTTGCACACACATCCAGAATGACGCTGCAAACCTGCTCAAACTTCTAGAATTCCATTCCGACCCCGATAGCCTACTTTCCACTGTCGACCGAAAATTGCCAATAACTAAGTTTCGCCAATTCAAGCCTAATTCTACACCGGACATCTAAAGTACATTCCGAACACACTCCTAAGTCCCAAATCACCTAACGAATCTGTCTGAGCCATAAAACTTGCATTCCAAGGTCGTTTACCTATAAGTCAACTCTCGATTGACTTTTCAAACTATTGAGCTCATTTAAGAGACTAAGTGCCTTAATTCTCACCACGACCACTCTGGTCCCGAGTCAACCAACCCAATGCCACACAAAAGAGAATAAACACACAAGTGATGAAGCCGAAATAGGGGGAAACGTGCTAAACTCTCAGAAAGGATGGTCGGGTCGTTACATGCCAAGCCTAACCTCGATCAAGTAGTGATCAGGCCAGGGCCCTATAGGTATAAATGTAATGAACTAAAGCAGTAAGATATATATATATATATATATATATATATATATATATATATATATATATATATATATATATACACACACCATGACCACTCTAATCCCGAGTCAACCAACCCAACGCCACACAATAGAGATGAACCACACAAGCAATGAAGCCTAAATTGGGGAAAAGGGCTAAACTCTCGGAACGAACGGCCGGGTCGTTACATACCAAGCCTAACCTCAGTCAAGTAGTGATTCGGTCAGGGCTATACTTGTATAAATGTAATAAACTAAAGCAGTATATATATATATATATAAGAAATCCACAATAATAGAAGTCAAGAAAGCCCTCAACTCAGAACAAAAGGAATAACAACACGAGAATCTCCCGGGATACCATCCCGTAGTACCGTAAATATGTAGTATAGGGGGATCTCCCAGAATATGTCTGTAGTCCCAAAGTAAATATGCAGTACAGGGGTATCTCCTGAAATACGTCTTTAGTCCCAAAGTATATATGCAGTACATGGGGATCTCCCGGAATACGTCCGTAGTCCCAAAGTAAATATGTAGTGCTGGGTGATCTCCCGGAATACGCCCGTAGTCCCAAAGTAAATATGCAGCTAAACCAATGACACAACAGTTATAGCATCGAAATTTTACAGTTTAGGCTAAGTGCAACTAAGGAAAAATAGGAGTTTCACTAAACATGTTGCACCGAATTCAAGTAGACAGTCAAAACACGTAGTCATGCTTTTCTACTCTGAACAAGGAAATTATACATACTAGTGCAGTTCAAACAAGGGAAAACATTTTATGATTTAGTGAAAAATGGAGTTTTACAACAATAGCCCGTGTACTTACTCGTCACCTCACGTACACGATACTCATATATCAAATAGTACCAAACTCCCACACAAGGTTAGGCAAGCCAATTACCATGAACCAAGCCCAAATCAATATGAAACCATTCTCTTGCCACGTGTATCCAACTCTGAATGGCCCAAATATAGTCAAATCAATTACAAAACATAAATAAAAATACAAGTAACTACTTTAGCTAATGAATTCGAAGATAAGGCAAGAAAATAGGAAAAACACCCAAAACGCCTCCTCGGGCCTACAACTCGGAATCGGGTAAAGCTAACAATACAAAACACCTATTCACTCACAAGATCACTCGTAAAAAACCATCTAAATTCGATGTCTAAAACCCATCCAACTCTAAAATTCGATTGGGGACTTTTCCCCTATTCCCCACTTTCTCACTCCATTTCCTTGATTAAATGAAGAAAGCAACAATAGATTAATGAAATGTGATCAAAATAAGGTTAGGAATCGTTACCCAATTTTTTCCTCTTCAAAATCCTCGAAAAATTGCCTTTTTCCGAGCTCTAAATAAAAATTTATGATATGAAATATCAAACCCTAGAATCTGCCTTATCTGCCCAGCGATTATCGCACCTGCGGGCTATGGATCGCACCTGTGATGCCGCACCTGCGGAAATCCCTCGTAGGTGCAAAAACCACTAAAAGGGGCTGGGTCCCCATGTTTAGGAAAAGGGCCGCACTTGCGCGTGCGCGCCTGCGGAGCACTGTCTGCACCTGCGGTCTTCATCCGCGGCCTGCGAAGCCTGGGATGCATCTACGGGCATCACAGATCCGGAACATCCTTGCACCTGCGACCCCTGGTCAAGCTTCCAACTTCCGCACATGTTTCTGTCCCTCCGCACGTGTGGGTCCGCACCTGCGATTTCCACCCGCAGGTGCGAGACACCAGACACTTAAAATTTTCACAATTTCCCTAAGTACCAAAACTCATCCGTTAAGCATCCTAAACACACCCGAGGCCCCTAGGACCTGAATCAAACATACCAACAAATCCTATAACACCATACAAACTTAGTCGAGCCTTCAAACCACGTTGAGCAATATAAAAAACATGAATTATGCACGGATTCAATCCTAAGGAACTTTGAATTTTCCAAATTCTACAATCGACGCCGAAAGAAATCAAACCTTGTCCGAATGAATTCAAATTTTACACACAAGTCAAATATGACACTAAAAACCTACTCCCACTTCCGGAATTCCATTTCGGGCTCAATATCAAAATTTCCACTACCAACCAAAATCGCCAAAAATCTAACTTTCGCAAATTCAAGCCTAAATACACGACAGACCTACAAAACATATTGCATACGCGCTCCTAGGTCCATAATCACATAACAGAGCTAATGGAACCATCATAATTCAAATTAGAGGTCGTTACACAAAAGTCGACATCCGGTCGACTTTTCCAACTTAAACTTCCAGATAAGAGACTAAGTGTCTCAATTCGTTTCAAAAACTCAACACAAACCCTCCCGGCAACCAAAATAGAAGAATAAGATATTGGGAAAGCAGTCAATGGGGATCGAGGATATAACTCTCGAAATGACCGGTCGAGTCGTTACATCCTCCCTCTTTTAAAACAAATTGGTCCTCGAACGAGTATAAAGACATACCTGAAGCTATGAAAAGATAAGGGTAACGGCTACCCATATCCCGCTCGGTCTCCCAAGTCACCTCCTCGACCGGATGACCCCTTCACTGGACCTTTACTGAAGCAATATTCTTTGACCTTAGCTTTCTAACCTGCAAGTCCAAAATGGCCACTGGCTCCTCAACATAAGATAGACCCTTGCCCAACTGGACTGAGTTGAAATCCAATACATGAGTCAGATCACCGTGATACTTCCAGAGCATAGAGACGTGGAATACCAGATGAACACATGCCAGGCCGGGAGGTAAGGAAAGCTCATAAGCAACCTCCCCTATATGCCGCAATATCTCAGAAGGACTGATGTACCTCTGGCTCAGATTTTCCTTCTTTTTAAACCTCATGATGCCCGTCAGAGGCGATACCCGGAGCAAGACCCGCTCTCCAACCATGAATGCTAAATCACGAATATTCTTATCAGCATAACTCTTCTGTCTAGACTGGGCTGTGTGAAGTCTATCCTGAATCACCTTCACCTTATCCAAGGCATCCTGGCCCAAGTCTGTACCCAACAATCGGGCTTTGCCCGGATCAAACAAACCCACTGCGGACCGACATCGCCCTACTATACAGAGTCTCATATGGTGAGATCTGAATGCTAGACTGTAAATGTTGTTGTAGGAAAACTTCGCAAGTGACAAGAACTGGTCCGATGACCCTCTAAACTCCATCACACAAGCAAGGAGCATATCTGCAAGAATCTAAATCGTGCGTTTGGATTGCCTGTTTGTCTGAGGGTGAAAGGCTATTTTCAGCTCCACCCTTGTACCCAACTCCTGCTATACAGCTCTCCAAAATCGTGATGTGAACTGTGTACCTCTATCTGAAATGATTGATACTGGGATACCATGAAGGCGGACATCTGATGTAAATCTCAGCCAATCTGTCGGAATAGTAAGTAGTCAACACTGGGATAAAATGAGCTGACTTGGTTAGCCGATCCACGATCACCCAAATAGCATCGATCATCCTCAATGTCCATGGAAGTCCAACTACAAATTCTATGGTGATCTGCTCCCACTTCCACTCTGTGATCTCTAACCTCTGAAGTAAGCCACCTGGTCTCTGATGCTCATACCTAACCTGCTAACAATTGAGACACTTGGCCACAAATAGTGCATTCTTAAATACTGATACATCTTCGCGGCACCCGGATGTATGGAATACTGCGAGCTGTAGTCCTCCTCAAGAATCAACTCCCGAAGCCCATCCAGATTGGGCACACATATCCAACCCTGCATTCACATCACGCCATCATCACCAATAGTCAAATATCTAGCATCACCTTGGCGAACCCTATCCTGAAGGGCTAGAAGATGGGGATCGTCATACTGGCGCTCCCTGATGCGGCCATAAAGAGAAGACCGAGCGACCACACAAGCCAATACTCAGCTCGACCGTGAAATATCCCATCTCACGAATTGACTGGCTATGGCCTAAACATCCAACACTAAGGGCCTCTCTGCTGCCAGAAGATATGTCAAACACCCCAAACTCTCTGCCCGGTAACTCAAGGCGTTGGCCACTACATTGGCTTAACCCGAGTAGTACAATATAGTGATATCATAGTCCTTAAGTAACTCCAACAACCTTCGCTGATGCAAATTAATGTCCTTGTTCTTGAACAAGTGTTGCAAACTCTGGTGATCAGTGTTGATCTCACAAGGAACACTGTACAAATAATGATGCCAAATCTTCAAGCCGTGAACAATGGCTGCTAACTCGATATCATGGAGAAGATAATTCTTCTCGTGCACCTTCAATTGTCTGAACGCGGAGGCAATCACCCTACCGTCCTGCATCAGCACTGCTCCAAGACCAATCCTCAAGGCATCATAATAGACAGTGTAAGACCCCGAACCTGTAGGAAATACCAAAATTGAGGGTGTAGTCAAAATTGTCTTGACCTTCTGAAACCTCTCCTCACACTCCTTGGTCCACCTGAATGGAGCACCCTTCTGGGTCAGCCTGGTCATAGGTGATGCAATAGATGAAAACCCCTCTACAAAGTGACGGTAATATCCTTCCAAACCAAAGAAACTGCGGATCTCCGTAGCTGATGATGGTCTAGGCCAACTCTATACCGCCTCCACCTTCTTCAAATCTACCTTGATCCCATCACAAGACGCTACGTGACCCAAGAATTCCACTGGATCAAGCCAGAATTCACACTTAGAAAATTTTGCATACAATCACTTCTCCCTCAAAGTTTGAAGCACAGTTTTCAGGTGTTGCTCATGATCTTCCCCAGATCGAGAAATACCAAAATATCGTCAATGAACACAATGATGAAAGAAACCAGATAAGGCCGGAACACACTGTGCATCAAATGCATAACGGCTGCTGGGAAGAGGCATAATTTATCCGACTCCCGAATATTCAACTAATGATAGCCAGAACACAAATCAATCTTGGAAAACATCCTAACACCCTATAATTGATAAAAAAAAATCATCAATGTGAGGAAAAGGATACATGTTCTTCACTGGAACCTTGTTCAACTTACGATAGCCAATACACATACGCATAGAACCATCATTTTTCTTCACAAAGAATACATGAGAACCCCAAGGTGACACACTAGGCCTAATTAAACCCTTATCAAGAAATTCCTGCAACTGCTCATTCAACTCATTCGACTTGGGAAGAGGCATACAGTAAGGAGGAAGAGATATGGGCTGAGTACCCAGTAACAAATCAATGCCAAAATCAATATCTCTGTCGATAGGCATGCCTGGAAGATCAGCTGGAAACACATCACAGAAATCCCTCACTACTGTAATTGACTCAACTGTAGGGGTATCAATAATGACATCTCTCACATAGGCCAAATACGCATCACACCCCTTCTCAACCATTCGCTAAGCCTTAAGGAATGAAATAATCTTGTAGGGAGTATACATTAAGGTACCTATCCACTCTAATCACGGTAAGTCTAGCATAGCCAGCGTCACGGTCTTAGCGTGAATATCAAGAATAGCATAATGGGGAGACAACCAGTCCATGCCCATGATAACATCAAAATCTACAATATTGAGAAATAATAAATTGGCTCTGGTCTCAAAACAACTAATAGCAATCAAACATGACTGATATACGTGGTCCACAACAAGAGAATCTTCCATAGGAATAGATACATAAACAAGCGAACTCAAATAATACCGAGATACCCCCAAATGTGGAGCAAAATAAGAAGACACATTATGTGCTTTTGTGATAAAAATACACGTTATATGTGCATAATGGAGTCTATTTCACGTGTAGGTGAATTGGAGATGGAAGCCGAGCTAAATGGATGCATAAACGTCAAAAATATGCTCAAGAGTCAAAAATGAAACACCCGGGCGTTAGTGGGACGTTTTGGCCTTAAAGCCAGGCCAACCCTGGCTATAGTGGGGCGTTAGACCCATAAAGCCAGGCCTAGCCTTGCTATAGTGGGTTGTTAGAGACATAAAGCCAGGCCTAGCCTGGCTATAGTGGGCCGTTTGTGGCTTAACGCCTGGGGTCCCTGGTCCGGTCAATTTCGAGTTTTGAAGGTTTTCAGTGTTTCCCAGTTTGAATAGAAGTCTCCTACACGTTTAGGGTTTGTCCCAAACTTATAAATAGACCCAACAACACAACTTTGAGGGGAGATTCGCACGGAGGGGATTTGCACGGATAGATTCACGTGGGGATTGATGTGAGGGTCGTGGAGAAACACACAACACGCTCGAAAGAGGCTTCTACCTAGTTTTTCTTCTCTTCTCTTCCTTTAATTTTATAGTTTATTAGTTCTAAAGTTTTGGGTGCTACATGAACGTTGTAGTTTGAAGCTTGAATTGTTCTTATTATTTTATCATATTGGTTTATTTATTCAATCTTGCACTTAATTATTTGATTGCTTGACCACCAATTAAATACTATCTACGAATCTAGGATTAAACTCGGGAGAGGAAATTCTAGATTGCATATAAGGTTGGGTAGAGGAAGATCTTAACCCTTCGGGGGAGCGAGCTTAAGGTTAGGATAGGAATATACCTAATCGCCTTGCTTAGTTATTATACGAGGATTATTAATGTTTTCTTGTTAATCCTAATTTCATAGGAATATAGGCGTTAGGTTAGCTTGAATATGCGAGTTGTACTTCAGGAGAAGGCTACGAGCAATATTAACCTCGACAACCAATAAACCAGATAAATTAATTGGACGATTTAAGTGGAAAACTCAACAGGATTGTTTGCTAACCCATAGCTCTAGAATATCAGCTCTTGTTGAATTCGTGTCTAATTTCGCCAATTCATTTCCTTAATTTCATAGTTTACTATTCTAGATTAATTTTAGTTAAATATTAATACTTTGATATTCTCTTGAATAGATTAATAGTTTGGTTTAATTTAGGTTATTGTTAATCACAAGTCCCCGTGGGTACGATATCTGGACTTACAATCCTATATTACTTGTCGACCACGTATACTTGCGTGTACGTTTGGGTCCAACAAGTTTTTGGCGCCGCTGTCGGGGACTTAGAATATTCTACTAGATTGAATTATTACTTTTGTCTATTTAAGTTTTTATTTTTTTATTTATTACTTGCATCTTAATTTAATATTTTATTATATTTCTTGACATGGCATCTTTGAATGATAATTAGTCGAATGGTGGTTATTCTTATTATGATGATCCTTGTCCATATTGTGGAGGACCACACATGTGGAAATATTGTCCATCTCAATCTAATGTGTGGAATTTTTGTAATGTGTGTGGTTGTCAAGGTGTCCATTGGGATGGTTGTCCTAATTCTTATTATCCTTCTCAGAGCTTTTATTGTAATGTATCTAATAATGTTAATGAGTTTGATAGGAGAAAGGAAGTGGAGGATATGGAAAGCATGGCTCGTATGGACTTGATGAGACAAGCAGCGGAGCAACAGAACATGATAGCCGAGCAACAACTTCTTGACGCCTTAGCTATCATAAGACTCCATGCTATAATGGATGAATTAATCGCCAATTTTCAAGAAGAACCTCAACTCGACGAAGAGAACGAGTTCCCACCGGAAGATAATTTTGAAGAAGCAGATATAATGAGCCAATCTTGGCTAGAGGAACAAGCTCAACTAATAAAATCTCATGATTTTCTTCGTGATGGTCTTTCAAATATGACAGGGCAACTGATAGAAGGAAGAACTGAGCTCAGGCAAGAGATAGACCACTTTGGCTCAGATATCCATGACCCGCAAGCTCAATTGAATAAAAAGGTTGAGGTGTCTGATGCCCTATCATCAATATTGGTGGATACTGGCTAGCTTGTGGAGCGGAAAGAGGAAATCCAAATATTCGACAAAATTATTAATGATCTCAAGGTTGATGAAGAGTATAAAACAGAGGATGTAAAAAATAATGCAGTTTTTGAATTGGAGCGTATCGGACCTCATTCTAAACACCTTTCAACATTGTGTTTTGTTGGTGACATGGGAATTGATCCAATCGAGCATATAAAGGAGTCAATGGATGAGGAACAAAGTGTGTATATTCTGAAATTTGTGATGCCAAGGAGACAAAATGACATCCCTCACCTAAGGGCCAAGAAGTGCAAGATGCAATACCTATTGTTTGGTTCCTTCATTTTTACACCACCACCCCATGAACGTGNACTAGCCTATATATCTTTTCATTATTTTTTTTGTTAGTGTCGAGTTTTGTGTTTTTTTTATTTTGCAGAGTATGGGAAGTCTGAGTACCCAAAAGTTGAAGCTGATGGGCATGTTTGAGCTTAAGTGTGGGGTCATCCCGACTCTAAAGATTGAGAATCATGTCCGGGCTATGCCCGAGAGGGTCTCAGGGAGTATTTCTCACCCTTGTTTTAATGTTTTTCTTTGTGATCATGCATCGAGGACTATGCATAACATAAGTGTGGGGTGGGGAAACTACTTTCTGAGGTGTAATTGTAAAAAAATATTGTTTTTTAGAAAAATCTCGGATTTTTCCCAACGATGGATCTGTTGGACAATTTTCATGAGGGATAAAGTCCGATTTAAAAACACAAAAAAAGATTTTTTTATTTTTATTTTTAGTAGTTAGGTAGTATCCCTTGGTTTTTCTTTGGGCACCGGTTCTTTTCCAAGGGTATAACTTCAACCGGGTACTTTCAACTATTTTTTTTGGAGAAGTAGGAAGAAACTGAGTAACTTACAAATACCCTATGACATGTTTGATGTCGGCATATTAGGTTATGACATACATTCTGCTTTCCCTTATATTTGGTTTGACATGTGATGCCTGAGTAAAAATAAATAGCCTATTTTGTGATGCCTTAGCTCAGTTGTTTGACTTGTATTCTACATAGTATGATGTTTAATTCTCTCAATTTCGTGTGCTTGCTTAACCTGAGAGTTGAATAAAACCGTTGTGATTGAGTCAGTCATGTGCAATGTGTGAGTGAGGTTTAGTGATTTTCTATGCTATCCTGTGTAGTCTAGATCTTGCCCCGTGTGTTAATCGAAATGAAATTGTAGGTTATGCTAGTCTAGGGGATGACATAGGCATTTTCTTGCTTGAACATGGATGTGCTTGTCACATAAGAATTACATTTTCCATTGGTAGCCCCTTTGATCCTTTAGACCTCTTCTTTGGTACCCACATTACAAGTCGTATCCCTATTTTGTTCTTAAAATTGAGATTTTTGCACCTTTTCCTCCCAAGGCACTTAGTCGCTAAAAGAAGGAAGGTGAGATATTGGGGATTAACTTTTGAGTGGAGCCATGGAAAGACTTGTTAGTGCACTAAAAATTGTATTCAAGAATCACTAGCCATTGAATCTTCATGTATGGAGTGTGTGTAGGAAAGATGAAAAAAAATGATAGTAAAAGTATGTACAAAAAAAAGATACACACCTCCAATTTTTAATAATTTGTGCTAGTGAAAATATAGAAGTGCGTAATTGAAAAAGGGCTATGTTGAACATGAATTGTGGCAAGGGAATTGGTTGAGAGGAATATGTGTTGATTTGTGAAGGTAGTGTATTAAAGTGCTTAGGAGGTTTAATCACTATTCCTAAATGTATCCTGCCCGTCCCATAGCCTACATTACAACCTTAAAAGTCCTAATTGATCCTAGATTTGGCTAAATTGAATTAGTGGAGATCTACACTACGTGCAAGCTTATGGTACAACCACAGGATGCATATGAATTCTTTGTGAGAGTGAGTGAATTTGTTCAATTGTGTGATGTCCTTAAACAATGTTCAAAAGCATATTTGAATCTGTGCACTAGTTATATTCACTCTTTTGTGTTGGTGAGGGCACATGATCTCATGAACGATTGGTAATGTTGTAACTTTGTTGTTGGGTAGGTGCGTGAATTGAGAGGGCTTAGTAGTTGCAAGTCAACTCTTGAGGTTGGGTGGTTGCAATTAGGTTGTTGGTATGATTGATTAAATTGTTATACTTGTGCATGTTAAACAAGGGAAAGAATGTGAAATTTTGTATGTTCATACGTGATTGTCGGTATCGATCATAATTAAGGGGTAATGTGTGTGATTGAAAAGTAAAATACTCATTATTAATGAAATGTGTATGTGTTGAAGGATATTGCTCGAGGACAAGCATGAGTCTAAGTGTGGGATGTTCATGCATGGCTAAAATCCATAGTTTTAAGCATTATGTACCTTACATTTTATGTGCTTTTGTGATAAAAATACACGTTATATGTGCATAATGGAGTCTATTTCATGTGTAGGTGAATTGGCGATGGAAGTCGAGCTAAATGGATGCATAAATGTCAAAAATACGCTCAAGAGTCAAAAATGAAACACCCAGGAGTTAGTGGGGCGTTTTGGCCTTAAAGCCAGGCCAAACCTGGCTATAGCCGGGCGTTTTGGCCTTAAATCCAGGACAACCCTGGCTCATCTCGAGTTTAGAATTATCCTCACACTTTTTCCATCACGATTTTCTCTTCGGAGTGGGGCGTTAGACCATAAAGCCAGGCCTAGCCTGGCTATAGTAGGGCGTTTGGGGCTTAACGCCTGGGGTCTCTGGTCCGGTCAATTTCGAATTTTGAAGGTTTTAAGTATTTCCCGGTTTGAATAGAAGTCTCCTACAAGTTTAGGGTTTGTCCCAAACTTATAAATAGACCCAACAACATAACGTTGAGGGGAGATTCGCACGGAGTGTATTTTCATGGAGCGATTCACGTGGGGATTGACGGGAGGGGCGTGGAGAAATACACACCACGCTCGAAAGAGGCTTCTACCTTGTTTTTCTTCTGTTCTCTTCCTTTAATTTTATAGTTTATTAGTTGTAGAGTTTTGGGTGCTACATGAACGTTGTAGATCGGAGATTGAATTGTTTTTATTATTTTATCATTATTGGTTTATTTATTCAATCTTGCACTTAATTTTTTGATTGCTTGATCCCCAATTGAATACTATCTACGGATCTGGGATTGAACTCGAGAGAGGGAATTCTAGATTGCATATAAGGTTGGGTAGAGCAAGATCTTAACCCTTCAAGGGAGCGAATTTGTGGTTAGGATAGGAATATACCTAATCGCCCTGCTTGGTTATTATACGGGAATTATTAATGCGTTCTTGTTAATCGTAATTTCATAGGAATATAGGCGTTAGGTTAGCTTGAATAAGAGATTTGTACTTCGGGAGGAGGCTACGAGCAATATTAGCCTCATTAATCAATAAACAAAGATAAATTAATTAGACGATTTAAGTGGAAAACTCAACAGGATTGTTTGCTAACCCATAACTCTAGAATATCGGCTCTTATTGAATTCGTGTCTAATTTCGCCAATTCGTTTTCTTAATTTCATAGTTTACTATTCTAGATTAATTTTAGCTAAATATTCATATTTTAGTATTCGCTAGAATAGATTAATTGCTTGGGTTTAATTTAGTTGATAGTTAATCACAAGTCCCTATGGGTACGATAATTAGACTTATAATCCTATATTACTTGTCGACCACGTATACTTGCGTGTGCGTTTGGGACCAACACCTCTCTCTCCTCCCTGTTTCGGGAAAACATACTCTCCACTCTCCTGGCAGTACCCACGACCTGCTGATAAGTGATATCCATCTCTAACTCCCTGGCCATACTAGTCTGAATAATGGGTGGAGCCCCTCAATGAAGCGATGAACCCTCTCTGACTTTAGCAACCAAAGGCGGTGCATGTCGAGCCAACTAGCTGAAACGGACTGCATACTCTGAGACATTCATAGCACCCTGGCGCAGCTGCTCAAACTCTACATTCCAAGCATCCCTAAGGATCTGAGGGACATACTCACGCAAAAACATATCTGAGAACTGAGTCCACGTGAGTGAGGCTGCGTCATCCGGATTACTCGGCTCATAGGCACACCACTACTGATATGTCGCTCCCCTCAGCTGGAAAGCGGTGAAAGAAACCCCACTCGTCTCCACTATGCCCATAGTACGGAGAATGCGATGACACTCCTCAAGAATACCCTGACCATCATCTGAAGCTAGTCCATTGAAAATAGATGGGTGGTACTTCTTGTACCTCTCAGAAGCAACTACCCTGGTCTCATGCTGAATCAAAGCCACTGGGGGCATAGAAATAAACACTGGGGCTTGATCAACTAGGGCCCTCTGCTGAGGAGTGCGGGCTGCGGGAGTCTGTGCCCCTCCCCTGGCCTGAGATGTGGCAGGAGCTATCAAAATCAGCCCAGCCTGAGCCAAAGTGCTAAACAGCTCATGAACTGAGCCAAAGTCTCCTGGAGGGCTGGAGCAGCAATAGGAACCTCCGGTGGAGGCCATCAAGCTGGAGCTGCTGGGGGCTCCTCTGTCGAAGCTCGCGTAGGTGCTCGAGCGGCACCATATGGTCTTCCTCTACCTCGAACCCGACCTCTAGCAGCTCTGGCAGGGAGCTCGGGTGCCTGATCTTTGGTCCTCCCAGTACATATCCTCACCATCCCTGAGAAAGAATAGAACATAAAGTTTTAGAATTTTGATGTCAATAACTCGCACGACAAGGAAATCAAGAAATATGATTGTTCTTAACTGTTACATAGCCTCCTGAATATAATAAGGACGTTTCCGCGTTGATCTGCGAGACTCTAATAAACCAGCATGTGACTTACAATGCCAACGAACCTAGAGCTATGATACCAACTAAGCTTCGAAGTTACTATATAAAGGTAAAAATGTTGATCGGCATATACAAGTAAACCAAATTGCCAATTATATGCAATACAAGCTCTACGAAAAACTATCTACAATCTGCTATACCAAGGTCTAAGAAGTACAGCAGGGAAAAACAAATAAAGATAGAGGGGGACTCCGAAGATCTGCGGACACGTGCAGATATACTGTGAAGTCTCTGGTGGCTGCTAATGCTGGCTAATACTAGGAAGATGTGAGGTACCTACATCTGCACACAAAAAACATGTGTAGGAAGGGTGTGAGTACACCACAATGGTCCCCAGTAAGTGCCAAGCCTAACCTCGGTCGAGTAGTGACGAGGTTAGGTCAGGGCCCTACCGGTATAAATGTAATAAACTAAAGTAGTAAGATATATATATATATATATATATATATATATATATATATATATATATATATATATATATATATACTATTGTAAATAATTAAGGAAGTCCACAATAATAGAAGTTAAGAAAGCCCTCAGCTCAGAACAAAAGGAATAACAAAAGGGAAATCTCCCGGGATACCGTCCCGTAGTCCCAAAGTAAATATGCAATACAGGGGGGATCTCCCGGAATACATCCGTAGTCCCAAAGTAAATATGCAGTACAGGAGAATCTCCCGTAATACATCCATAATCCCAAAGTAAATATGCAGTACAGGGGGATCTCCCGAAATACGTCTGTAGTCCCGAAGTAAATATAAAGTGCTGGGGGATCTCCCGGAATACGTCCGTAGTCCCAAAGTAAATATGCAGCTCAACCAATGACACAATAGTTATAGCATCAGAATTTACAGTTTAGGCTAAGTGCAACTAAAGAAAAATAGGAGTTTCACTAAACATGTTGCACCGAATTCAAGTAAACAGTCAAAATACGTAGGCATGCTTTTCTACTCTGAACAAGGAAATTATAGATACTAGTGCAGTTCAAACAAGGGAAAACATTTATGATTTAGTGAAAAATGGAGTTTTACAACAATAGCTCGTGTACGTACTCGTCACCTCACGTACCCGGCGCTCATATATCAAACAATACCTAAATCCTAAGGGGAAATTCTCCCACACAAGGTTAGGCAAGCCATTTACCTTGAACAAAGCCCAAATCAGTTTGAAACCATGCTATTTCCACGAGTATCCAACTCTGAATGGCCCAAATCCAATCAATTCAATTACATAACATAAATATAACTGCAAGTAACTACTTTAGATAATCAATTCGAAGTTAAGGCAAGAAAATAGGAAAAACACCCAAAAAGCCTCCCTGATACCACGATTCGGAATCAAGTAAAAGTTACCAATTTAGAAAACCTATTCACTCACGAGGTCACTCATACAAAAATGATCTAAATCTGATTTCCAAAACCTATCCAAAACACAGAAATTCGGTTGGGGAACTTTTCCCCACTTTCTCACTCAATTTCCTTGATTAAATGAATAAAGCAACAATAGTGGAATGAAATATGATCAAAATAGGTTAGGAATAGTTATCCAATATATTCCTCTTCAAAATCCTCAAAAAATCGCCTTCTTCCGAGCTTTAAATCGAATTTTGTGATATGAAATATCAAGCCCTCGAATCTGCCTTCTGCACAACGATTATCGTACCTGCGGGCTATGGGTCGCACCTGCAATGCCACACCTGTGGAAAATCCCTCGCAGGTGCATAAATTACTAAAGGCAGCTTGGTCCGCATCATTGGAAAGGGGGCCGCACCTGTGCATGCGCGCCTGCGGAGCACTGTCCGCACCTGCGGTCTTCATTTGCGCCTGTGAAGCCTTGACCTGCTACCCATGGTCATGCTTCCAAATTCCGCACCTGTACTTGGCCCTCTGTACGTGCTGGTTCACACCTGTGGACTCCACTCCGCAGGTGCGAAACACGAGACACCAGAAATCTTTAGCAACTCCTGAGTCAAAAAATTAATCCGTTAAGCATCCGAAACATACCCGAAGCCCCCGGGACCTCAACCAAACATACCAACCAATCCTAAAACACCATATGAACTTCGTCAAGCCTTCAAACCACATTGAACAACATCGAAAACATGAATTATGCACGGATTCAAGCTAAGGGACTTTAAATTTTCCAAATTCTACAACTGATACCTAAACATATCAAACCTTGACCGAATGACTTCAAATTTTACACACAAATCAAATATGACACTACAAACCTAGTATTACTTCCAGAATTCCATTCTGGGCTCGATATCAAAATTTCCATGGCCGACCAAAATCGCCTAAAACCCATGTTTCTCCAATTCAAGCCTAAATCTACTACAGACTTCCAAAAGACATTTAGGACGCACTCCTAAGTCCAAAATCACCTAACGGAGCTAACAGAACCATCAGAATTCATTTCGAGGTCGTTACACACAAGTCGACATCCGGTCGACTCTTCCAACTTAAATTCCCAAATAAGAGACTAAGTGTCTCAATTCGTTTCAAAAACTCAAAAAGAACCCTCCTAGAAACTAAAATAGCAGAATAAGATATGGGAAAAACAGTTAATGCAGGATCGGGGCTCTAACTCACGAAACGACCGGCCGAGTCGTTACATCACTAGGTGAAACCTCGGGTCCAGACTTAATTTATGGGTAGTGATTTCCGGTGGGATCTCTATCATATCGAGATGGGAACAAGTAAAGCAATACATGTTAGCTAAAAGGAATTTTATAAGTTTTTTCCTGAGCTCAGGGGTTAAAGCCATGCCCATGTATAACTTTTTTTTGGGCAGATACCTTATCAGTATGACTTGTTCCAGCTCCTCAACTGTTGACTTGGTGGCGTGGGAGTCGTCGGGGATTATGAAGGATCGAGGGATCAAATAACCATCATCCTCATTGGTCCCTTGCTTCACTGCCACGACCCAAAATTCCTACCGTCGGGACCGTGATGGCGCCTAACATTCCACTTGCTAGGCAAGCCAACATTAGAGAACCATTAGCCAATTCTTTTACATTTCCTTAATTAACAACAAATCTATGTATTACTAAAAGGAGATGAAAAATCCCTCTCCTTAATCTAAATGGCAACCTAGAAAAAATTCACATCGCATAGGTAGTTAATAAACAGTTATTGTTTATTATTTTTGAATTTAAATATCTACAACATAAAATATTTTATAACAAAAAACAAAAAATTAAAAAATAAATTATCCATTCAAATTGAAGAGTAATTTCAAGTTAGAATTTTTAAATCATTTTAAAATAAAAAAAAACTAAAATTACAAAAAATAAAAGCTGCAAATTTTGAATTTCTTTGTTTTTTAATAATTTTTGTTTTTCATTTTTAAAAATAAAATTTTAATTTGTTCATAAAATATTATTAATAATAATAGAATAAAATATAAAGTAAAATAAATATATCTCCTGGTATATTATAAAAAGTAAGTAGCATATAAAATTTAAATAATGTAATATGCTAATAAAGGTTTCTATTAACAATGCAATAATACTAAATCTTGGATAATATAATAAAGCAAAATACCTAACAAGCCTATTATTCGATGCCTATATAAGTCTCATTAATTTAATAGAGATTTTATTCAATAAGATTCAGATAATATTATTGAGAACAATAGGATAAAAATTAAAATAAAAAAATATTTCAAGAGTAATAAAAATATATATCTTCACAACATCGACAGGAAGGTAACAGATTGAGCTCTCTTCTCTCTGCTAAACCCTAAACTCACCGGCGACCCTCCCATGGCAGCAACGGCTGGTAGCCAGCCACCAACAGTGGCTACACTGCCTCCCCAACCTCCCCCCACTGTCGCTCAATCATCTACAAACATAAATAACAATCCTCAACCCATGGATTATGCAAAAATCTTAAAACCTACTGCCATTAGTTCCCCCATGAAAACCCTAGCTACGTACCATTGAAACCAGTTGAGTTCGTTCATGGAGAACCAGTTGTGAAGTGGAAGAAACAAGAAGTAAAGAAATATATCGTATAACAAGGGCTTCAACTTGCATTTCTTGGGAAATTTTCGTATGGGAAGCCTGTTATTAGTGAATTACGTAAAGTAGTTCCAATTCAATGTCAGATTAAAGGCCATTGTTCAATAGTCATGTGTTGATTAGGCTGTCGTTATTGGAGGACTATGTTCATCTTCTTTCAAAGCCAGCATTTTATTTAAAAGTTTAGTGAACATGTGGCAGATGCGTTGTACAAAATGGAATCCATGGTGGACACCTGATGAAGAGACTCCCATTGCCATAGCATGGATTAGCTTTGTAGAACTGCCTCCTAATTTCTTTGATAAGGAATGTGTATTTTCATTATCTTGTGCACTTGGTAATCCATTACATGTACACATAGCAACTCAAAATAGGACTAGACTTAGTTGTGTTGAAGTGAAGGTGGAAGTTACTTGTTAAGTAAGTTCCATCATCGTATTAAGATTGTGGAAGAAACTGATAAATCTGGGCCAGGAGAGTTTAAATGGATTTGGATTAAGTATGATTATATGCCAAAATATTGCAAAGCATGCAAAAAACAAGGGCATAGTGAGGCAGAATGCTAGGTAATTCATCTTGAATTACACAAGAGATCTGATGAAGATGTTAAGGGTCAAGGCAAGGAGAAGACAGTTGTGGTGAGTATTGAAGCAATTGGTACAGTTGCAAACATAACAAAGGTGCTAGCAAGTGGAAAGGTGGTTGGTAAGCCAGATACTAATCATGCCAAGACGGAATGGATGAAAGCAAGGAAGAATAAATACCAACAGGATAATAGGGGTCACATTGTTGATAACAAACAAGGATAGGAAGCTGACAAGGTGTAACGACCCGACCGATCATTTTGAGCTCTAGTACGTCGCTTGGCGGTTTAAGGCCATGAGTAGCTTCATTCAAGGTATTATGACTTGTAGGCGTGGTCGAAACTGAATTTTGAGATGCTCGGAGACGAATTGGAATGAAAATTCTCATTTCGAAAGCCTTAAGTTGAAAGAATGGACTAAGATTGGATTTTTAGTAAACGAACTCAGAATTAGGATTTGAAGGTTCCAACAGGTTCGTATTATGATCTCGCACTTGGGCATATGTTCGGAGCGGGTGTTCGATGACCCGGGAGCGTTTCGGCGCATATTGTAGTAGTTACTATTTTAGAAGAAATTTCATAAGTCTGGGTTGAAGTGCATTTGATGTTATTGATTTTTGTTTGGGATTTCGAAACTTGGAATAGCTCCGTATGGTGATTCTGGTGTTAGGAGCACAGTCAGAAGTAAATTCGGAGGTCCGTAGGTCATTTTAGAGTCATTTGGCTAAAGTTAGAAATTTGAAGGTTCTTAAGAAGTCCGACCGGAAGTGGAAATATTGATATCAGGGTCGGATTCCGATTCCGAAAGTTGGAGCATGTCCGTAATGTTGAATGTGACTTGTGTGTAAAATTTGGGGTCAATCGGATGTGATTTGATAGGTTTCAGCATCAAATGTAGAAGTTGGAAATTTCAAAGTTCATAAAGATCGAATTGAGTCGCGATCCAGTGTTTCGATGTTATTTGATGTGATTTGAGGCCTCGATGAGGTCCGCATTACGTTTGGAACAGGTTGGTGTGATTGGTCGGGGTCCCGGAGGCCTCGGGTGCATTACGTGTGGTTAGCGGGTCGAAAATGGGGTCCGAGGAACGGCTAATGCAGCTGAGCAGGGTTTGCTGATGCGGAATTTTGCTGGGTAGGCGAGGACCGCAGATGCGGTCATTTTTTCACAGATGCGGGACCACACCTGCGGAAAAAGGAGTCGCAGGTGCGAGATCGAGAAAGCCAGCCTGGGGGCGCGGGTGCAGAAGTTAATCCGCAGAAGCAGAATTCGCGGAGCTTGAGGAAAATCGCACCTGCGATGGAAATTCCATAGGTGCAGAGTCGCAGGTGCAGCTGGTGCACCGCAAGTGCGAAGAATCGCTGGGCAGTGTGTATTTTAAGACGGGATTTGGCCATTTTTCACTCATTTGTCACTTTGGTTGGGCTATTTTGGAGCCTTGAAGAGAGGGGATTTCATCATCTTCCATGATGTAAGTAGTTATTGCATGTATTAGGTTAAATACATGATTTCATAAGGATTTAAACATGGAAATTGTGAATTTTGGGTAAAAGACCTACAAATTTATATTTTTTGATTTTGGCCACGAATTTGGGCATGGAATTGGGAATAAGTTATATAATTGAGTTCATGAGGTTATGGGTAAACTTTATCTTTGAAAATTTCGGAATCCGGGCACGTGTTCCCGATGTGATTTTATCGACTTTCCAAGCAGAGTTGGGAATTTATATAAATTGAATTGTTATAAGTATTAAAGTGTATTTTCATTGGTTTGCCCGTTATTTGGATAGTTTTGGGGGCGTTGCGCATCAATGTGAGTCGTCAGAAGGGCTTGGAGGCCGGTCATGAATTTTCGGAGCGAGATACGTCTCCTTTCTATCCTTGTAAGAGGGAATTGTCCCCATAGGTAAAAATAATTAAATATGTGCTACTATTTGTGGGGGCTACGTACGCACGAGGTGATTGGAGTCCGTGCGTAGCTACTATTATGCTTATGTCTGGGTAGTCTAGGCCCCAAAAGCATGTTTTATTTTCCGTACTTGTAACCTTATTGATGAAATTAAAGTGTTTAAACCTTATCAAACTTGGTAAATGAATTTCTAGAAAATATTTAAATACTATTTTTTTGACCATTAAAACAGAAATTGTCATTTACTTGAGTATTTGTTTTCCCGATGTAGTCTGGGTGGACGGTTTGAATGTGTATGATTGTGTGTGACCGCTTCGCAATTTATATTCCATGAGCGGGGTGATTTCTTCCACTACTCTTATGGGAGAGGGTCGTACGCCATGGAAGGTTAATAGATTCATCTATGGTTCGCGTCGTTCGACCCGTCGGTAGTGCACACTTTATATTTATGTTGGTTCGGGCCGTTCGAACCTCGGCATTTCCTGCGCATTATATTTGCTGGATACCATCTGTGATTTGAGCTGTTTAATTTCCATAAGATATTAGTTGTTAACTGAATGACGGAAACTGAGATTTATAATTTATGGAAGAAGTTTTCCTTTCCTGTTGTTATTTGTTATCTGATTATAACATCCATGTTTAGTATCACACTTGTTTATAATAAATTGAACTCTAGAAAGTGTCAAGTCGACCTTTCGTCACTACCTCTTCGAGGTTAGGCGGGATACTTATTGAGTACACGTTGTATTCATACTCATACTACACTTGTTGTGCATTTTTTTGCACAGGTACATGTATATCTAGTGGCCCCGCTTGGCGCCATGGTATGGTTGGTATGGGGACTTGGGTGAGCTGCACCTCTCAAGACGACCCGCAGCCAGCAGAGTCTCCTTCAGAGTATCGAGTTGTACTTCTTTTACTATCTCATTTGTATTTTGGACGGTTATTGTATTTCATTTGGTTTTTCTTAGAAATTGCTCATGCACTTGTGACACCGGGTTCTGTGATGTATTTGTTAATTCAGGTGTTAAAACCTTGTTACTTACTCAGTAAATTTTTATCGATTTTCATATAATGAAACTAAAAATAACGATTCCAAAATAATAATATAAGAATTTTAATTATCTATTGAGTGTTGGCTTGCCTGACTGGTGTCTGGTGCCATCACGACATTAGCGGATTTTGGGACGTGACAACGTGGTATCAGAGCACTAGGTTCCCTTAGGTCTCACGAGTCATGAGCAAGTCTAGTAGAGTCTTGCAGATGGGTACGGAGACGTGTGTACTTATCTTCGAGAGGCTACAGGGCTGTTAGGAGTACTTCACTTCTTGATTCCTTATCGTGCGGTTTGATCTCTTTTAGGCATATGCCTACGTTTCTTCTTACTCAATCTTATGCGTCGCGAAGCGCTTGCTATGAATCGAGAATTTGAGGAATTGAAATGGTGCTACAAATATGGTGCGTGAGGTTTTTCCATGCACAGTTGATTGGGGCTATTGTCGTTGCTCTGCGAAAGTATATTATGTTTTTTCAGCTCGGTAGCTGCACTTCTGAGAGCTTTGAGGTTATACGCAGATTTGCTATGATGCTTATGATTGGTTATCGCACGGTATTCATGTGATGGTAGGATGCTTGCCCATACGTCGGGGCAATGAATGACTTGATAGGAATCCTACTCGGAGCGTGATTCTGAGATTTCAATATTTTATTTCTGGCGGAGGAAAGGCAATTGGACTATAAATGTTCAAGTTTGGGTTGATAAAGTAACAAGACTTGATGTTTCCAAGTGAGGTGGAATCTTTATCTTTGATGTGGCATCGTCGCTTTGATCAAATAGGATGTGTTAAGTTTGGCGGTGCTATGGTTTCTTCGGTTGCATTGGGTCAGAGTAATGTGAAGTAATATTGAAGAAGCGGCTGTCAGAGATTGTGGTGAGTGGTGGTTCAGGAGTGAATAAGTATTTCTAATGTAGCCGGCTCGAGGAAGATGATCTTCAGAGAGTTATGAGGTTGTGGTGGTCTGCATGTTTAAGTGCATAGAGAATGATATTTATTTAAGGCAACAACTGGGCAGCATACGATAAGGAAAGACATGTTTGAAGTGTCAGGCAATGGTTAAATTTCTAGAAAGCCAGGTGTAAGAAGCGGAAATCGAGGAGTCTCTTAAAGGATTGAGTTTGACCAAAGTGGGAGAGTGGCAGTGTGGCATATGAGTTCTGTGGTAAGATAGCTGCACATCTTGACGAGAAGTTTGGCGCGATTTGAGAATTTTAGTGGACGATGAGTGAGTCCACGGACCTGAATTGAACTATTGGCTACTTTGGCGGAAGATTGGATTTAACAGAGAGGAGTTGTATGATATGAATAAGGATGTAGCATAGCTATGAATTAGAAGATATTGTTGCGCATTTAGTATATATCCATGGGGAGCGGACAAACTGGTTCAGTGGTAAATGAGAAAGGGCGTAGGATGGGGTATCAATGGCGTAGAGATTGTGCAGTTCAGCATCGTTGGAAGGTGTCAGTTGGTAATTTTTGCAGGTGGGTCATCTACTGTGACCAAGTTAGTGGTTGCATGGTTGGCGGAGTTTTCGCAAGGGATTTGACTGACTATTCAGCGAGAGTTCGGATATGAGAATATGGTTAATGACTCAGAGTGCTAGTGAAATGCTAACAGAAGGATTTCAAGGAATTTGGGGAGTTGGTTATGCAGAATCACGTCAACAATGAAGGAAGATTCTTGGTGAGTTCCAGATTTCTATACTAGCGGCTTCAGGCTAAGTGTTCCACCGCCTACGATTGGGTTGCGTGGGTTTCTGCTGGTTAAAAAGTTCTAGTTATCGACATATTAGTGGGTTGTAACAGCTAAGGGAAGAAGACATGAGTAGTAATTGAGCATAGGATTTGATAAATGTGTTCAATGATTGGCCTTATTGAATCAGTTTTAGGCTTTGGAAAGATTCAGGAGTTATGCTTAGTATAGAGGTAATTTGCAAGGGAAGTTATTCAGTTGAGTGCTTATTCAAGATGGGTATTCAGGTGCCAGCAAAGCCGTGGAGTTGATTATATTCGGGACCAAACCAGAGTGGGTGACTCTCAACAACGGTCATTGTAAATTCGAAGGTCAGAATGTGGTGTCCAAGGATTTCAAGCCCACAGTATGGTTAAGAATCGAGCTTTTGTAGCGGAATGTTAAGAAAGAGAATATGGTTGGAGTGTTCTATTTTATCTTTGGCATGCAGAGTAGCATTTGGAGGAAAAAGGAGAAAATGTCTTCGGGTTCGTAGAAGGTTATCAGAATGGGTATACCGGTCGAAGATGTGAATATACGTGCAAGGAGAGCTTGAAATGGTTCATGGGCTTGGAGACAAAGTAGTCCCATGGAATGGAATCACTCGAAGTGAGTGTGAATTGAGTCGTTATGTATTTATTTGGAGTTATCATCATTCCTAAGGTGAGTGCGAATTAGATTAAGGTATAAGATGGGTCGTGTTATATGAGCTTATGGAAGGTTTGATTGAATCTAACTGAGGTATTGTGGTAGTGTTGGCGTATCGGCATTGTCAGTTATCGTTCATCTTGATCTATGGCTTGAGCAAAGTGGGGGGAGTCTGCTATCGATAAGTTGATCGCGAGGCTAAATGTCGTATTAGTTTTTGTTTGAAGTATTCGGGTGAATTAGTTATGTCATGCAGAGGTGGAGTTTGAGAATGACGCGAGTAATGCAAATTTGGAAAAGTTAAATGGTTAGCCATGGGGGAAATGGCATGTCATGGGTAGGCGGATCCCGGAAGGATTATGGTGACATGGACTATTACCTGAGGATTTGCATCTTTTGTGATTATGAGAATTCACTCGTCTGTCATTATGGTTCTCTTAAATTAAGTTAAGTAAAAGGTTTCTATGTCAAAAAGTGTTCTCCTCAATAGTGTTTTAGGAGTTAAGATGGAATTCTTGTGCTATTTCATATTGGCATGTTAGGTGTAGTGAAAAATATGGAATTTGCGGTAAGGATCAAGGTTGTGGTTTAGTGTTGACAAGGATGTCACGAGCTCGGATGAGAAAGGAAAGGGATTTGGATGTTTAGAGTAGGCTGGTATTGTCTTCAGCATCACCTGAGATCAGTTGTGTAAGAGGCTTTGCATTCAGATTGTAGATTTATTGGTAGGCTTTACAACATTTGCATGGCCGGTGGTATGGAGGTGCATACTTGTTATCTAGTGCATGAGGTCATGGAGGTGTATTACTCGCGAAGATCGTATGAGCGTGACATGTAGTCACTTAATTGAATGAAGATTCAGACCAAGTATAAAGAAGTATAATATTATTTATTTGAGAGTTTATGCCTCGAGGGTGCTCGGTTCATTTGGTTGCGGATGTAGGGGTTTTTTCTCCGGCTATGATGGTTGTTCTTGTGTTTTAGGAGAAATAGTGGGTTATTATGGACCCAAGTAAGGCTATTAGCCTAGCTCGGTGCGAGCGGAATCGGCTTGAAGGTTGTGAAAGGATTTAAATATGATTATGGGCTCCATGTGAGTCAGAGGTGTTCGTTTCTATATGGCGCTTCTCTCGGACGGATATTAGAAAATCAGAGGTTTTTCCATCTTCGTTCATTTCAGGTAATATTCTGTTATGTCGTGTGAGTTGTGAAGACGGCTTGATAATTTCTTATGTGTTGAGATTCCGCGTAGTGATGATGATGCTATATGAGCATGATAGCTTTTGAGATTCAGAGTATATATATCACACCTTAGTTGTGCTTGAGTTTTGTAGCGTGTGGCTCTATCAGTCTCCCCATGATTGTATTATGCACTTAGAATGCTTGTGACCGATATTCGATATTTTGTGGTAATGAGTAATTTATCTCGATGTGTATCTCCTTACATGAATTTTATGTGTGGATCGGGTGGTACGCCGTCACGGTTATGTTGTTTGGATCGGGTGGCATGCCACCATGGTTATGTTATTTGGATCGGGTGGCACGCCGCCACGGGCATGTTACAGGGCAACAGTGTGATGTTGAGTGTGGTTCCCTATATCTATTTTCTTGTGTTTTGATTTCTATTTTCTAATGAAAGTTCATAATATTTGCATGATTGGAGTAGTTCTTTCCTGAGTGTCTTTACGTATCGCGTTCGAGTTATGGCATATTGCCGCATTTTGGCATCATGTGAGACTATTGGTCATGTTTGGGGTGACTTGTTGTCTGAGAAGTTCATACTAGGTGAGACGAGATTATTGGATCAGGGATCAGTGTGATAAGATTATGTGAAGTATACTAAAGGACAAATACCATTAGTTTGTTTGTAATGAGGCGATGATTCTAGTCAAAAGGAGAGATTCAATGATTGGTTAACTCTGTAGTTCATTGTCAATTTCTACACATCTCCTCCGTTGTGGTGGTATCATAAGAGTTATAGCAAGACATATATATATGTCACGAGGTGCATTAGGAGAATCAAATTCGTGGAATTTTGGCTATTAAGATCAGGGAATGTCATTATGGTTAAATGGTGAATTATATGGTGTATGGTGCTAATTCAGCAAAGGCATGAAATCATGTTCCGGTACCTCGTGTTGTGATTGAGTGGATGTGCATATATTGGAAACAGTCCTAGCAGAGAATTTCGGAGGTTGGAACTGGGTTCTGAGCTTATTGTATGGATAGAAGAAGATATCTTCAGATTTGATCGAGCTAATGAGCTCAACTTAGTGGTGGTAGCACAGGTAGGTGCACGAAGTGTTAAACGGTGATTTTAGATAACTCCATAGCAGTTCTTGGCACGTTCAAGGACGAACGTATGTTTAAGTGGGAGAGAATGTAACGACCCTACTGGTAGTTTTGAGCTCTAGCGAGTCGCTTGGCGATTTAAGGCCATGAGCAGCTTCATTTCAGGTATTATGACTTGTAGGCATGGTCGGAACTGAATTTTGGGAAGTTGGTAGTCGAAGTGGAAAGAAAATTCTCATTTTGAAAGCCATAAGTTGGAAGAATGGACTAAGATTGGATTTTGGGTGAACGACCTCAGAATCAGTGTTTGAAGGGTCCAGTAGGTTCGTATGAGGATTTCGTACTTGGGCGTATGTTCGGAGCAGGTTTTGGATTACCCGGGAGCGTTTCGGCGCATATTGTGGAAGTTAGTATTTTAGAAGAAATTTCATAAGTCTGGGTTGAAGTGCATTTTAGTGTTATTGATGTCTGTTTGGGATTTCGAGTCTGGAAATAGCTCTGTATGGTGATTCTGGTGTTAGGAGCGCGATCGGAGGTGAATTCGGAGGTCCGTAGGCCATTTTAGAGTCATTTGGCTAAAGTTAGAAATTTGAATGTTTTAAAGAAGTTTGACCGGAAGTGGAGATTTTGATATCGGGGTCGGATTGTGATTCCGAAAGTTGGAGCATGTCCGCAATGTTGAATGTCACTTGTGTGCAGAATTTGGGGTCAATCAGACGTGATTTGATAGGTTTCGGCATCGAATGTAGAAGTTGGAAATTTCAAAGTTCATAAAGATTGAATTGAGTTGTGATCCATTGTTTCGATGTTATTTGATGTGATTTGAGGCCTCGAGCAGGTCTGCATTATGTTTTGGAATAGGTTGGTGAGATTCGATGGGGTCCCGGAGGCCTCGGGTGGATTCTGGGTTGTTAGCGGGTCGAAAATGGAGTCCGAGGAAGGGCTGCTACAGCTGAGCATCTGGTGCGGTCGCACCTGCGTAAAGAGGGCCGCAGGTGCGAGCTCCGCAGGTGCGAGCTCCGCAGGAGCGAGAAGGGCTCGGAGATGCGGAATTTTGTTGTGTAGGCGTGTTCCGCAGATGCGGGACCGCACCTATGGAAGAAGAGTCGCATGTGCGAGATCGAGAGAGGCAGCCTGGGGCTGCGGGTGCGAAAGTTAATACGCAGAAGAGAAATTCACCAAGCTTGATGGAAACCGCACCTGCGATGGAAATTCCGCAGGTGCGGCTGGTGCACCGCAGGTGCGAAGAATCACTGGGCAGTGTATATTTTAAGACGGGATTTGGCCATTTTTCACTCATTTATCACTTTGGTTGGGCGATTTTGGAGCCTTGAAGAGAGGGGATCTCATCATCTTCTATGAGGTATGTAATTCTTGCAAGTATTAGGTTAAATACATGATTTCATAAGGATTTAAACATGGAAATTGGTGGAAATGGTGGGTTTTGGGTAGAAGACCAAGAAATTTATATTTTTGGATTTTGGCCACGAATTTGGGCATGGAATTGGGAATAAGTTATATAATTAAGTTCATGATGTTATAGGTAAACTTTATCTTTGAAAATTTTGGAATTCGGGCACGTGGGAGATTTTATCGACTTTCTGAGCAGAGTTGGGAATTTATATAAATTGAATTGTTATAAGTACTAGAGTGTATTTTCATTGGTTTGCCCATTATTTGGATAGTTTTGGGGGCGTTGCGCATCAATGTGAGTCATCTGGAGGGCTTGGAGGACGGTTATGAATCTTCGAAGCGAGGTAACTCTCCTTTAAAACCTTGTAAGAGGGAACTGTCCCTATAGGTGAAATAATAAAATATGTGCTACGATTGGTGGGGGCTACGTACGCACGAGGTGACGCGAGTCCGTGCATAGCTACTATTATGCTTATGTCCGGGTAGTCTAGGCCCCAAAAGCATGTTGTATTTGCCGTACTTGTAAACTCATTGAAAAATTAAAGTGTTTAAACCTTATCAAACTTGGTAAATGAATTTATGGAAAAGATTTAAATACTATTTTCGTGACAATTAAAAGAGAAATTGTCATTTACTTGAGTACTTGTTTTCCCGATGTAGTCGGGGTGGACTGTTTGAATGTGTATAATTGTGTGTGACCACTTCGCAATTTATATTCCGCGAGTGGGGTGATTTCTTCCACTACTTTCATGGGAGAGGGCCATACGCCACAGCAGGTTAATAGATACATCTATGGTTCACCGTGGCCCTGCTTGGCACCGTGGCATCGTTGATATGGGGACTTGGGTGAGCTTTAACCTCTCGAGATGACCCGCTGCCAGCAGAGTGTCCTTTAGAGTATCGAGTTGTACTTTCTTTGGTGTCCCATTTGTATTCTGGATCGTTATTTTATTTCATTTGGTTTTTCTTAGGTATTGCTCATGCACTTGTGACACCGGGTTCTATGTATTTATTAATTGAGTTGTTAAAACCTTGTTACTTACTCAGTAAATTTTTATCGATTTTCATATAATGAAATGAAAAATAACGATTTCAAAATAATAAAATAAGAATTTTTATTATCCATTGAGTGTTGGCTTGCCTCACAATGGTGTCCGACGCTATCATGACCTTTGCATATTTTGGGTCGTGACATAAGGCTAAAGGGAAGTCCAAACTTGAGGACGTAGCAACCAAAAACAAGTTTAATGCACTAGAGGTTGAGGATGTTCATCAACCTACTCTACAAATTACTGAAGGCAAAGGTGAGGATCATAGCAATGGTAAGAAGAAGGAACATGGGGAAAAGCAATCCAAGAAGGCCAGGAGAAGGAAAAGGAAGACAATATCAGAGTGTTAAGCCCTAATCCTAAGGCATATGGGGTTACGGTTGGGAAAGATGCTAATATTAGTTCAGGTGGAGAAGGTAATCAACATGAACTTAAGCGTGTGAAGAAGGAAGCAGTTGAGAAAGTGTTGGAAGATCAGCATAATGGGAACTTAGCTAAGGCTAATAATAGTGTTCCTAGTGATCAAAGTACTGATGAAAGGGATAATAAGGAATCTATAATAGTGTTAATAGAAGGTTTGGAACTAGCAAAGAGGAGAAAAAGAAATCCAATGTGACTACAAATCAATTATGCCAAGATATTCCATCTCAAACATTTGCAGATTCGGGGCTGCTTGAGGACCTTGATGAGGTAAAATCAACAATGGTTTTATGGAGTGATACAATAGAGGTGGAGGATGATCATCTAGGAAATATAAAAGAAAATAGGAGACAAGGTGAAGGACAACACTCAATCGGGCGATAGGCTGGCGATGCCAGGCCTATAGCCAGGCTCACCAGATGTTAGGCTGACGACGCCAGGTCCCCCAGGCATTAGGTTGGCGACACCAGGCCTGGCGCCAGGTGCACCTAATGAGACAGTCACAATAAACCCTATCCCTAGTGCAATTGGAGAGATTGTAGATGGTGTTTCTATGTATGCATTGGAGAACAAACTTGATGGAGATGATAATGTGAAGGTTAGGGATGATACATTGGGGTCAGATCAAAACACAGGCAATGGAAAGGGTGGTGATACCAATAGAACAGACATTTCTGACCAGACTACTACAGTAAATCCTGGGCTAGGCAGTGTTTATGAGCAGCAATTCAAAATAATGCAGGCTGTTGTTGCTTCTATGGAGAATAGCAAGGAAAAGGCTGATGAGCGGGGAATTTTTCCAAGAGAATCTGGGGAAATACAGGAAGTTCCTATAGAGTATGGCACTGATCAAATTATGCCGCTGCAAGTTAGCGTTCCACTGAAGACTCTTCTACAGCATTTACATGATTTAGTTACACACAATGTGACACCAATTAATGAAGACTTAATGAGACAAAATCCAATGGAGGATGAAGGAGATGATGAATCTATGGCAGAAAACTTCAAACAAGTGACTAGGGAAGGATATTTATCACCCACAACTAGTGCTAAAGGAGGTAAGAAAACAAAGAAGAATCAGAATAAAGAGCCACCACAACCATCAAGAATAATTCCTAGGAGGGTAGCTTCTATATCTAAATGATGATGATCAAACATTAATATGGAACATAAGGTCTGTGAATACACAGCAGGCCTTTCCTAAAGTGATCAACATGAATAGGGAGCATAGTTTTTGTGTAGTTGCATTGATGGAGCCGTTTCAAAAGAAGAGACTCATTGATAGATATAAAATAAAATTGAATATGGAGACTGCTTATGCAAATATTAATGGGAAAATATGGTTGTTCTTTGATGCAGTGGTGGAATGGAAATTAGTGGAGGATACTGAGCAACAGGTGACTGTAAGTGTGTTTTACCATGACCTGGGGCAGCACATGATGATGACGTTTGTTTATGCAAAATGTTCAATAATGGAGAGGATGGAATTATGGGATCACTTGTATTACTTAGCAAGTGATATGAAATTTCCATGGTTGGTAGGAGGGTATTTTAATGTGATATTGCATAAAGATGAGAAAATAGGAGGACTACCAGTATCCCTCCTGAATATGAGAATTTTGCATTTTGTGTAAACTCTTGTGGTTTGATTGAGCAAGGATATAAAGGAAGTCCATTTACATGGTGGAATGGGATATCCAATGTTGCGTGTATATTCAAAAGATTGGATAGGATATTTGTGAATTTGTCATTTCATTACATTTTTCCAACTATTGAAGTTGAACATATAATCTGAATTGGATCAGATCATGCACCATTGTTAATGACATGCGGGGAGCAGACCACAAATTTTGTCAAGCCTTTTAGGTTCTTGAACTTTTGGAATAAGCATGCTACATTTATGGATGCGGTGAGACAGAATTGGGAAGTTGATTTCATAGGGAATGCATTTTTGATATTCAAGCAGAAGCTCAAAAGGGTGAAGGCAGCACTCTCAAAATAGAGTATGCAAACATTTGGTGATATCCTCAAGCAGTTGGCTATTTTACATGACATTGTTAGGGTGAAAAAGATGTTTTTTGAAGAAGAGCCTACAATTGAGAACATGATTGTGCTTCAAAAGACTCAATATGAATTGAAGAAATACTTGAGTATTGAGGAGCAGTATTGGAAGCAAAAAGCTGGGATGACTTGGTTTGCTGAAGGAGATAGGAATACAAGTTTTTTTCACAATCATGTCAATGGCAAAAGAAGGAAATTGCAACTGAAGAGGATGAAAAGTGTAAGTGGGGCATGGATGAAGACCATTAGCAATTGGCTACAGTTGCAGTAGACTTCTATCCAAAACAGTTCACAGATGAAGGTGATGCATCTGACTATTCTTTGTTCAATAATGTACCTTCGATGGTCACTATGGAACAGAATTTGGAACTTAGCAGATTGCCAACAATTGAAGAGGTAAGGAAAAAAAAATTTGAGCTTAGTGGGGAGAGTGCTAGTGGATTCACTGTCCTGTTTTATCAAACAAGCTGGGATGTTATTAGTGCTGATATACACAACATGGTTCTACACTTCTATGGAGGAGCTGCACTGCCTAAATCCATCACTCACACCAATCTAGTGTTGCTGCCTAAGAAACCTAGAGTTGAGACCTTTTCTAACTTAAGACCTATTAGCTTGAGCAACTTCATTAACAAGGTCTTGTCTAGGGTGTTACATGATAGATTGGAAAGTATTTTGCCTTCTCTAATATCTCCTAATCAATCCAGATTTGTAAAGGGTAGGAGTATATTTGAGAACATCTTATTGAGTCAAGAAATTGTCATTGACATAAGGTTAAGGAGAAAGCCAGCTAATGTGGTGATCATTCTTGATATGTATAAGGCCTATGATAGGGTTTCATGGAAGTACTTATTGCATGTACTAAGAATGATGGAATTTTTTTGGCACTTCATCAACATGGTGTGGGACTTGGTGTCAAATAACTGGTACTCAGTATTGGTGAATGGGCAGTCCTCAGGGTTCTTTAAGTCTACAAGGGGTGTGAATCAAGGGGATCCCCTATCACCAGCATTGTTCATTCTATCAGCCGAGGTACTTTCCATATCTTTGAATAAGCTATTTGAAGACAAGTCATTTGTGGGATTTGGAATGCCTAAGTGGTCTGATCCTTTAAACAACTTGGCATATGCTGATGCTACTATAATCCTTGCTTGTGCTCATCCTCAATACTTGAGAAAGATTATAGCATCGTTGGGGAACTATGAGAAGATATAAGGCCATATGATGAACAAAGATAAGTGTTCATACTACATGTATTCAAAGATTCCTAATGGATTGTTTCAGATGGTTGGAGCTATTACAGGATTTGAAAGAGGTAAATTCCCCTTCACATATCTAGGGTGTCCTATTTTTTACACTAGAAGGAGGAAGGAATATTATGAGGATATTATCAAGAAAGTAAATGCTAAATTGCATTCATGGAAAGGAAAGTTGATGTCATTTGGAGGAATGGCAACACTCATTTCTAGTGTGTTGCAAAGTATGCTAGTCCAACTGTTATCAGTGCTTTATCCATCAAAAAATGTGCTAGAGCATCTTCATAATATTTTCGCTAGATTCTTTTGGAGCACAAAGGATGAAGGGAGAAGCAGACATTAGGCTTCATGGAAAAATCTTCGCCTTCCTAAAGAGTAAGGGGGCCTAGGTTTTAGGTCCTTACATGATGTGTCAAGGGAACTGTTTTCCAAACTATGGTGGAGGTTAAGGACCACAAAATCTTTGTGGTCTGATTTCATGTGGAATAAGTATTGCAAGAAGGAGATACCAACGGTGGTGCAATTTAGAAGGGGATCTCATGTTTAGAGACAAATGCTGAATTCTAGGGAAGAAGTAGAAAATGAGATCCTATGGAATAGAAGAGTGGCACAACTAGTATTTGGCATGAAAACTGCACTGGATTGGGTTCACTTTAACACGTATTACCTGAAAACTTTCCAATCAATGAAGATCTTCAGGATGTGGCAGAATTGCAGCAAAGTGAAACATGGGATGATCAGCTGCTATATCAAACATTTAATGAGGAAATTGCAGAACAGATAAGGCTAAATATGCATTATGAAGGCAATGAGGGATACTGGGATAGGCCATACTGGATGCCAACTCCTTCAGGCAAGTTCAGTGTTAGCAGTGCTTGGCAAATATTAAGGCATAGGGCTGATCCTAATCAGGAATTCAAGTTAATGTAGATTAAAGGCTTACCATTCAAGATATCCTTCTTCTTGTAGAGATTGTGGAGGCATAAAATATCCACTAATGACATGTGGAGAATGCAAGGGAAAATGGTGATGTCTTGGTGTTGGTGTTGCCAGCAGCCCCAAGAGGAATCTATTGAGCATATATTTGTCACAAGTCCTACTTCCTCTAAAGTATGGAACTTGTTCATAGGGGCTGCTGAAATTACTGTGCCATTGACTCAATTGAAGCAAGTTATAAGGCATTGGTGGCATGCTCAATGTTGTCCAAAGTTAAATCCCTTGTTTCAAGAAGTACTAGATATCATCACTTGGGAACTTTGGATGAGAACAAATGCAGGTAAACATGGGGGTTCAGTGTCCACAAATAGGGTGATTCATGAGATCAATAGGACCTTGCATCAACTGGCAAGGGTGAGGTATGCTTGGATGCCTTATATTCCATTGTTATGGCCAAACATAATTCAATATTTTTAAGTATATAAACCTATATTGATCACTACAAGAGTAACATTGCAGCTTCCTTTTCATGGTTGGTACAAATGCAATACTGATGGAGCATCAAAAGGAAATCTTATTCCTAGATCCTTATCCTTTTGTGTGAGGAATGAAGAAGGTGATGTGGTGTATGCAAGGGTTGTAGACCTGGGGTTGACAACTAATGTGGTGGCTGAAGCTAAGTCTATTCTTCAAGGATTGGAATAATGTGTGGCGTATGATCTTCACCCTCTCATATTAGAGACTGCTTCATTGGTGATGAAGAAAGTGATAGAAGGGGCATGGGATCCTCCATGGATAATTTCAAATGATGTGAAGAAAATTATAGAGATGAAGGAAAACTTCAATGTGATCTTTCAACATGTGTTCAGAGAAGGAAACTCAGTGGAGAATTTTATAGCTAACATTGTGTTTACTTTTGCAGGTACATCTGAGTATCATTAGTTCTCTGAACTGTAGTGCAGGGAGGATGTCACGACCCAAAATCCCTAAGGTCGTGATGGCGCCGGACACAAGCTCAGGCAAGCCAAAACATTTAATCAATTGAAATAACTTTCCAGTTTAACATTTTCAAAATCGTTACTTTTTTTCTTACATTTCATAATCAAATAAATAAATTTTTGTAAACATAAATACGACAACACATTTAATCAATTAAATGAAATAAATCCCAACACGTCCCCAGAACCCGTTGTCACAAGTACATGAGCAATTTCTAAGAATTTTACAAATATTACAAAGCCTGTCCGAAATACAACAGGTCAAGGAAATTTAAAATGAAACAAATACAGTATGAAGGTGACTCTACCAGCTGCGGATCGCCTCCGGATGGTGCAGCTCGCCTAAGTCTCAGAAACCTCCACATTTGCTATGAGAGTACATGTGCAGTAAAATGCACAACAACTGCAGCATAAGTGCAAAAACACGTGTAATAAGTAAGTCGCCCACCTAACCTCAGAGAGGTAGTGACGAGAGGGAAAATTAGACTCTTACTAAGGTCTGACAATACAACATTTGACAGAATATGATGAAATACAATAGACATGTAAGAAAGTAAGTAGCGAGTACATATCAAGTACAGAAATCCAAGTAACCACTGAGAATAAACAACAATGTACACTTTCCTCTTTCACAAATACATGTCAAGCCAATGCCAATAGAAAAACACAAAATAGTCATGCGCACACAAGGGTAAGACAAACGGCCGGAGTCATAAGATAGTCAGTCTTTCTATGCACTGTCGAAGGATCGATCAGCCCGTCCCAAAAGTGCATCTCAACAACCTCTCCACGCACTGCCAAAGGATCGATCGGCCCGTCCCAAAAGTGCGGCTCTCGATCTCTTTTTGCACTGCCGAAGGATCGATCGGCCCGTCCCAAAAGTGCATCTCTCAATCTCTCTACGCACTGCCGAAGGATCGATCAGCCCGTTCAAAAAGTGCGACTCTCAATATAGTAATCCCCTCTGTGCACTGCCGAGGGATCGACCGGCCCGTCCCAAAAGTGCACCTCTAAATATAATACAGCTAGCCTGCTCGCGAATCATACATGCGACGCAGGTGCTCATAAGAATACATGCACAAATACAGGGTTTTCCTGCTCGCGAATCACTCAAGCGACTTAGGCACCCAAAATTACACATATCCACATAATAAATTTGTATTTTATCAAGAAAACCATTTTTCTTAGGAAAATGGTAAAGTTTTTATTAAAATAAACATGAAATATAGGTTTTAAAATCTTTGTTCTTGAAACTCATTTGTCCAATTTAGTAACACTCCATAATACAACACAGTCCAGGTACACACATATATATATATTCACAGCGGAAACAATTCTCTTTTTATAAGGTTAACAATATGAACTCTATATTTCTTCTTAAACAATCAATTACGTTTTATTTTGGTCATATTATAATTTTAATATTACAGGCAGGGTTACAGGTACACACGTAAAGCATGCTAGTGGGTCCTATGCTACCCATACAGGCATAATAATAGCTACGCACTGAATCATGTCAGCTCGTGCCTACGTATCCCCCAAAGATAATAACATGTATTGAATTAATTCACCTAGGGGGATGATTCCCTCTCACGAAGTTAGAAAGGAGACTTACCTCGCTCCGAAATTCCAACACCAGCTTCTAATCCCTTCTGCTGACCCCAACGGATGCGCAACGCTTCGAAACTACCAGATAAATGACATAATAATGAAAAATCATACTAATACTCAAAACAAATTCAGATTATATACTTTCCCAACCCCGCTCGGAGAATGACCAAAATGCCCTCAGGTCCACGTGCCCGGCAATCCAAAATTCTCAAGGATACCTTCTACCCATACCCTACTAACTCAATTATATAATTTACTCTAATGATCATGCTCAATTCGTGGTTGAAATCCAAATTTTCCATATTCTAGGTTTTCTTCAAAGTTTTCCCAATTTTCCTACCAAATTTCATGCTCAAATCCATGCAATAACTTTTTATTAATCTTAGAAATGAGTAGAATCCTCTTACCTCTGAAGCTTGATGAAATCCCTCTTGTAAAGCTCTCCAAATTCGTCCGCAGCTTTTGAAAAATGAAAGAGAATGAACCAAATTTCTTGTTTTAAACAATTCTGCCCGGGCACATTTTTTGCACCTGCGGTCCTTCATCTACACCTATGATCCCGCAGGTGCGACCAAATCACCCGCACCTGCGGTTTCCCTCATCTCGGGCCAAATCGCACCTGCGCCCTATTTCCCACACCTCCGGCTTCACATGTGTGGAATATCCATCACACCTGTGGTTCCCAACCAATCCAAGCCCAAACTTGCACCTGTGAGTCCCAAGCGGTACCTGCGGCTTTGCACCTGCGGCCAATTCCTTGCAGGTGCGGTTACACCAAATGACAGCAGAAACCAACCCTTTTTCAACTCCAACTTTGATCTGTCAACCAAATGGGATCCATCCGGGGCCCTTGGAACCCCGTCCAATTATACCAACCTGTTCCAAAACATGACACGGACTATCTCGAGCCCTCAAATCACCGCAAACAACACCGAAACCACGGATCGCACTCAAATCAAATTCCTTAAGAACTTAAGAAATTTCAAACTTCTACATCTGATGTCGAAACCTTTCAGATCACGTCCGATTGACCTCAAATTTTGCGTACAATCCATATTCAACATTATGGACATGTTCCAACTTCCAGAATCGCATTCCGACCTCGATATCAAAACTTCCACTTCCCACCGGATTTCCTAAAAACCTTCAAATCTCTATCTTTAGCCAAATGACTCCAAAATGACCTGTGGACATCAAAATTCACTTCCGATCATGCTCCCAATTCCGGAATCACCATACGGAGCTATTCTCAGACTCGGAATCCCAAACGAACATCAACCTCACCGATATACACTGCAACCCCAAATTCATGAAATCCTTCTAAAATGCTGACTTCCACAATATACTCTGAAACGCTCCTGGATTATCCAAAAACCGACCCAGACATACACCCAAGTCTGAGATCATCATACGAATCTACTAGAACCTTCAAATCCTGATTCGGAGATGGTTTACTCAAAATTCCAATCTAAGTTGATTTTACCAACTCAAGGCTTCTGAAATGATAATTTTCTTTCCAAACCAACTCTAAACTTCCTGGAATTAAATTCCGACCATGCCCACGGGTCATAATACCTGAAACGTTGCTGCTCACGACTTAAACCCACTAAACAACGCGCTAGAGCACAAAATGACCGGCTGGGTCGTTACATTCTCCCCCACTTAAGCCGACGTTCGTCCTCGAACGTGCTATGAACTGCTATGGAGTTACTTGAAATCACTGTTTAACATCTCGAGCACCTACCCGTGCTACCACCACCCAGTCGAGCACAATAGCTTGATCAAATCTGGAGACTCCTTCTTTTATCCATATAATAAGCTCAGAATTCATTCAAACACCTGAAATTTCTCTAGCCAGGCCTAGTTTCAATATATATATAAGCACTGCACCAACTAGAACGTGATATACTCGATCATAACTGCATACCCTTGCTGAAATGGCGCCATGCACCGCGTAACTTATTATCTGACCACAATGACGCTCTGTAAACCTTAATAGACAAAATCCATGAACCTGATGCACCCAATGTACCTCATAGAAAATATACATACACCCTGCTATAATGCTGACGATACCACAACAGAGGAAATGCGTAGAAATTCATACTCAACTACAGAGTTAACAAATACTTCAATACCTCATCTTGACTATAATCGTCACTTCCATTATGAACGTGAATGATGGTATTTGTTCTTTATTATACACTTCACATAACCTTATCACACCGATCTATGATCCAACAATCTCGTCTCATCCAGTACGAACTGCTCAAATAGCAAGTCACCCCAAACATGGCTAACAGCCTCACATGATACCGCATCGCCCAATAGGCTATAACTCAAACATGACAATAAGAAATGACTCAGGACGAAACTATTCAACTCACGCAGTTAATATGAGTTCTTACCAGAAAATAGGAATTAAAACATAAGAAAATAAATATTGGAACCTTACTCGTCATCACACTATTGCAGCATGCATCCCGATCCAGATAACGTACCCGTGGCAGCGTGCCACCCGATCCCAAATAACATCAATGTGGAAGTGTGCCACCCGATCCAAATAACATCACCGTTTCGGCGTGGCACCCGATCCAAATAACATAAAACTCACGTAAGGAAATATATATAGAGTTGATTCACTCACTATTAAAAATTACTGAATATTGATCACAAGCACGCTACGTGCATAATACCATCCTAGGGAGACTGATAAAGCCAAAGGCTACAAAACTCAAGCACCACTGAGGTGCGATATATATACATATACTCTGGGTCTAAAGAGCTGCCCTGCTCACATAACATCCCCGCTACGCGGGACCTCAACATATAAGAAATTATCAAGTCATTTCATAACTCACATGGAAAAATCACAATAACACATGAATCGACGAAGACGGAACAACACTCGCTATTCTAATATCTTTCCATGAAAAGATGCTCTACTGAAAGGAATATGCCTAGCTCACACGAAGCCCATAATTATATATTAATCCATCCACAAACATCAACCCACCTTGCTCGCACCAAACCTAGCTAATAGCATTCGCCTGGGTCCATATTAACCCACCTTCTCTCATAATACACGCGAACAGCCATCATCACCGAGACTAACACCCCATGATCCATAATCAACTGAACCTAACGCCCTTCAGGCGTAAATTCTCAATTAAGAAATATTGCAGTTCTTCATACTTCCACATCTCAAATCCAACAAGTGACTACATGTCACACCTTATACATTCTTTTCGCGGCCATGCTTCCACGACCTTCCACACAAGGAAACAAGTCCGCCCATCCATAACACCGACAACACTATGGCCAAAAACACATGAAGAACCCATGACCAGGGTATAAAGCCTCCTTCACCGATTACCGATCTCAAGTGACACTGAAGATAACACCAGCCTACTCTGAACTTTCAAATCCCTTCGTCTTGCTCTTCCGAGCTCATGACATCCTTGTAACCATCGGACCTAAGTCTCGATTCCAGTTACATATTTCTTACCGCACATAACATGTCAATACGAGGTAGTGCAAGAATTTCCATCATAACTTCTGAATCATTAATACGGTGAACACTTCATCATATAGAAGCCTTTTACCTAACTCAATTCAAGTGTACCATCTCAACACACGAGTGAATTCCCATTATCACCCAATCATGCAAATCCTAAGTAGTAGTATATACCACCATAACCCTTCTGGGGTCCGCCTACACCTGACAGGCCATAGCATTCAAATGCTCTCACACGAGATCCGTTATGACGGCCGACAAGCCCCGCACACACCGGCAAAAACCACATGCATAAATAAATCACATCAAAGGAACCGACCACTGCCGCAAATGTGTCAGTTCAACCATGGCTAATCAATCTATCTTCTTTTAATCATCTTCAATTGCCTCGAGAACAATAACACCTTCCTTCAACCCATAGAAAACTCAACCCTCACTCATCCCGAGTGACCTTGATTCGAGACTACGCTGCCCAAATCCCGCAACCCGTCTCATACCCTTCTGATAATTCTTTTCTTCAACCCGGAATCTATTTCTCTCACTCGTCCAATATTATCTTGTATACTGAAACATATCATAGAACATTCCAACTGTCCTCACTTCTCTCAAAGATTACTCTGCCAAAGCTCGATCCTCGATCATACTGCTACCTGAAATCCTTAATCGCCGCATTCCTTAGCTTTTGAGCTCATTAGGACCGCTATTGAGAGTCACCCACTATGACTGGCCCCGAATACAATCAACCCCCAAGGCTCTCCTAACACGAAAACACCTTTTTCAATGAAACACGTGACTGAGTCACTATCCTTACAACTCGCCCATGCCTTAAGCATACACCCTGAATCTTCCAAAGCCTAACCCTGATCCGACATTGCCAACTTCTGCACATATTCAACAAATCCCATGCACAATTATCGTTATACTCCTCTTTCCTTAGCTGAAATAACTCGCCTACATGCCGACAATTCGCAACCCTATGAGAAGACAACCCTACAGCCCTACTACAAATGGTAGGACTCCCCCACTAAGCCCGAAGCCACTCATAGCACCACTCTAGACCTCGTTGAGATCCTTCCTCCTTTGATAACACGATCTTGCTCAACCAAACCATCCCAATCTTCAATATTCTCTTGCTAGCACTCCCTAAATACTCAAATTCCCTAGCATCATTCACACATTCTATCTTCTACCAACTAGCCATTAGGACCCCTCATAGAACCTTCTAACCCCGCCATTGCTAACTTATCCCCAGAGACAACCTACCTAAATAAATCACCTGATGACACCTCCCAGCGACGCTGAAATGCACGCTCTCTACGACCTCAATACCCCATCCTACGCCCTGCTTCATTCCAGGATCATTCATAGCTAACCGCATTCCTCAATACTTCCTCTCAATACTCTGACCCCACGCAACCGAAGAAACCATAGCACCGACAAACCTAACACATTCCATTCGATCAATGATAACGACTACACGTCACAGATTCATATCTCATCTCACTTGAAGACACCCAGTCTTACTACTTTATCAACTTCAACTAGACCATCAAGAATCCAAATGCATTTCCTCTGCCGAAATTGAAACACCGAAATCTCGAAATCACATTCTGAGAATACCTCCCTTCAACCATTCACCACCCCAACGTACGGGTAAGCATTCTATCATCATATCAGCACCATGCGACAATTAATTGAAATATCATCACCACCCGAGCACGGACTTAAGGATCCCAGAAACATAGCTACTGAGCTGAAATAACACATTACCCTTTCATAGGGCCATAATAACAACCACGACCATTCACATATGGAAGCATCTCAGATTACATCCGTAGCACCGTTTCCATTCCTCAAGCTCCTGATCCATAGCAACCACTCCGCGACGCGTAAGATTGAGTAGGAATGAACATAGGCGTAAGCCTCAAAGGAATCAACTTGCACGATGAAGAATCAAGAAGGGATGTACTCCTAACAGCCTTGTAGCCACTCAAAGATAAGTACAAACGTCTCCGTACCGATCCGCAAGACTCTACCAGATTCGCTGATGACTCGTGAGGCCTACGGGAACCTAGCGCTCTGATACCACGTTGTCACGACCCAAAATCCTTAAGGTCGTGATGGCGCCGGACACAAGGTCAGGCAAGCCAAAACATTTAATTAATCGAAATAACTTTCCAGTTTAACATTTTCGAAATCGTTACTGTTTTTCTTGCATTTCATAATCAATTAAATAAGTTTTGCAAACTTAACGGCAGCACATCAATTCAATTTAAGGAAATAAATCCCAACACGTCCCCAGAACTCGGTGTCACAAGTACATGAGCAATTTCTAAGATTTTTACAAATATTACAAAGCATGTCCAAAATACAACTGGACAAGGAAATTTAAAATGAAGCAGATACAGTATGAAGGTGACTCTACAAGTTGTAGATCGCCTCCGGATGGTGCAGCTCGCTTAAGTCTCTGAATCCTCCACATTTTCTATGAGAGTACCTGTGCAGTAAAATGCACAGCAATTGCAGCATGAGTGCAAAAACACGTGTACTCAGTAAGTCGCCCGCCTAACCTTAGCGAGGTAGTGACGAGAGGGAAAATTAGACTCTTACTAAGGTCTGACACTACAACATATGACAGAATAGGATGAAATACAATAGACATGTACGACAGTAAGCAGCGAGTACATATCAAGTACAGAAATCCAGGTAACCACTGAGAATAAACAATAATGTACACTTTCCTCTTTCACAAATACATGTCAAGCCAATGCCAATAGAAAAGCACCAAATAGTCATGCGCACACAAGGTTAAGACAACCGGCCGGGGTCATAATATAATCAGTCTCTCTATGCACTGCCGAAGGATCGATCGGCCCGTCCCAAAAGTGCATCTCACAACCTCTCCACGCACTGCCGAAGGATCGATCGGCCCGTCCCAAAAGTGCATCTCACAACCTCTCCACGCACTGCCGAAGGATCGATCGGCCCGTCCCAAAAGTGTGGCTCTCAATATCTCTATGCACTGCCGAAGGATCGATCGGCCCGTCCCAAAAGTGCATCTCTCAATCTCCCTACACACTGCCGAAGGATTGATCGGCCCATCCCAAAAGTGCGGCTCTCAATATAGTAATCCTCTCTGTCTACTGCCGAGGGATCGATGAGCCCGTCCCAAAAGTGCATCTCTCAATATAATACGGCTAGCCTGCTCGCGAATCATACCTGCGACTCAGGTACTCATAAGAATACATGCACACATACAAGGTCTTCCTGCTTGCGAATCACTCAAACGACTCAGGCGCCCAACGTTACCCTTATCCACATAATAAATTCTTATTTTATCAAGAAAACCATTTTTCTCAAAAAAATGGTAAAGTTTTTATTTAAATAAACATGAAATATACGTTTTGAAATATTTGTTTTTGAAACTCATTTGTCCGATTTAGTAACACTCCATAATACAACACAGTCCAGGTACACATATATATATTCACAGCGGAAACAATTCTCTTTTTAGAAGGTTAACAAAATGAAATCTAGATTTCTTTTTAAACAATCAATTACGTTTTTTGGGTCATATTAGCAGTTTAATATTACAGGAAGGGTTACAGGTACACACGTAAGCATGCTAGTGGGTCCTAAGCTACCCGGACATGGCATAATAGTAGTTACGCACGGACTCCTGTCACGTCGTGTGTACGTAGCCCCCGAAGATAATAACATGTATTGAATTAATTCACCTAGGGGGACGATTCCCCCTCACGAAGTTAGAAAGGAGAGTTACCTCCCTCTGAAATTCAAACACTAGCTTCATATCCCTACCGATGACCCCAACGGACGCGCAACGCTCCGAAACTACCACATAAATTGCAAAGCAATGAAAATTCATCCTAACACTCACAAAAAATTCAGATTATATACTTTCCCAACCCCGCTCGGAGAAATAACAAAAATGCCCTCGAGCCCACATGCCCCGAAATCCGAAATTCTTGAAGATACCTTCTGCCCATAGCCCTACTAACTCAATTATATAATTTACTCTAATGATCATGCTCAATTCGTGGTTGAAATCCAAATTTTCCATATTCTAGGTTTTCTTCAAAGTTTGCCCAATTTTCCTACCAAATTTGATGCTCAAATCCATCCAATAACTTTGTATTAATCTTATAAATGAGTAGAATCCTCTTACCTCAGAAGCTTGATGAAATCCCTCTTGAAAATCTCTCAAAATTCGTCCACAGCTTTAGAAAAATGAAAGAGAATCAACCAAATTTCTTGTTTTAAACCATTTTGCCCAGGCACGTTTTCGCACTTGCGGTCCTTCAGCCGCACCTGCGATTTCACTCATCTCTGGCCAAATTGCACCTGCGCCCTATTTCCCGCACCAGCGGCTTCGCAGGTGCGGAATATCCATCGCACCTGCGGTTCCCAACCAAGCCAAGCCCAAACTCGCACCTGCGACTCCCACGCTGCACCTGCGGCCAATTCCTTGCAGGTGCAGTTACACCAGATGATAGAAGAAACCAGCCCTTTTTCAACTCCAACTTTGATCCGTTAACCGTCCGGAATCCACCCGGGGGCCCCGGGACCCTGTCCAATTATACCAACCTGTTCCAAAACATGACACAGACTTGCTCGAGCCCTCAAATCACCTAAAACAATGTCGAAACCATGGATCGCGCTCAAATCCAATTCCTTAAGATCTTAGAAATTTCAAACTTCTACATCCGATGCCGAAACTTATCAAATCACGTTTGGTTGACCTCAAATTTTGTGCACAAGCCATATTCAACAATACGGACCTGTTCCAACTTCAAGAATTGCATTTCGGCCTCGATATCAAAATTTCCACTTCCGACCGGATTTCCCAAAAACCTTCAAATTTCTATCTTTATCCAAATGACTCCAAAATGGCCTGTGGACATCCAAATTCACTTCCGATCACACTCCCAATTCTAGAATCACCATACATAGCTATTCCTAGACTCCGAAGCCCAAACGGACATCAACCTCACTGATATGCGCTCCAACCCCAAATTCATGAAATCCTTCTAAAATGCTGACTTCCACAATATACTCTGAAACGCTCCCGGGTTATCCAATCTTAGTTGATTTCACCAACTCAAGGCTTCTAAAATGAGAATTTTCTTTCCAAACCAACTCTAAACTTCCTGGATTCAATTCTGACCACGCCCACGAGTCATACTACCTGAAACGGAGCTGCTCACGACTTCAACCCGCTGAACAACGTGCTAGAGCACAAAACGACTGGTCGGGTCGTTATAGAGGAGGTTGAGGTTAGGATAGCAAAGAGAAGAAACCCAAACAGATGGCTTCACAGGGTTGGACTCTGTACAAACCTACATGTTTCTTTGTCTCATTCTGTATGTTATTAAGGTACTTTCTAGAGGTATTAGTATGGTCACATGCTCATTCTGGGGGTGCTTTGATAATGTACGGGAACAATGCAATAAGTAGGTGTTGGATGGTACAATTTATCCCAAGTCTGATATGGCCAAATACTAAGGAAAACGCTGAACATGTCATGTGCTATTTCTGGAGGTTGTTGAATCATTTTTGTCACAACCCAAACTGATGGGCCGTGACGGGCATCCGGTACCTTACCCAACCGAGTACAAATGTAACATATCTTTCTTATCACATCATTACATACACATGATATACGGGCCTAATAGGCAAACATAATCCTTTATAAACTCAAAACATAGGCCGGCCAGGTTGTACAATCCTTTATATACACGACATATGTCTACAAGCCTCTAAGAGTACATAAATATCATAAAAATCAGGACAGAGTCCCGTCGTACCCAACAATACGTGTCTAAATCATACTAACCAACGAGCAACTACGAAGCAAATTGAGCGCACCAACATCTTCTGCGTATCTGATAGCCCACTTGGAGGGTTCTCGACCTGTCTATCGGGAGCTGCGGGCATGAAATGCAGCGTCCCCAGGCAAAGGGACGTCAGTACGAATAGTGTACCGAGTATGTAATGCACATAAATAAATACATAAGAGACATAGATGGCATATAGAGTACATGACTCAACCTATAAGTCTGAATAACTTTTTAAATCATAAATTACTTTAGCTTCATGCATATGCGTATGAATGTCATGTCATGCGTAGGTACATATTTCATAATATCATAGCCTCTGAGGGCATCCCATCATATCATATCGGCCACTGTGGGCAAAAGCATCATCGTATACCAGCTAATCAGGTGGTGGTGCGTATATAACACCATAACCTTTCCCATATCCCATATACATATATATCCATACATATATACGTGTATATAATGTCGTTTGAATATACATACATAAATACGCGTATATAACGCCGTTTGAATCATATTTCAGCCACTGTGGGCAACATCATCATCATATACCAGCTGATCAGGTGGTGGTGCATATATAACGTCGTAACCTTTTCCCATATCCCATATACATATATTTACATATATACGCATATATAACGCCATCTGGTCATGGGTCAATGCACATGTATAAATGAAATGCATATGGACTACATTAATAAAATCTCTCAGTACGTCATAAGGCCATTTTGCCTTTGGATAATATCATAAAGTAAATTCTTTTCAACTTTCATATTTTTCTGAGACCCATGAACAGATGATAAAATATTATGACACATGGAAATTCAAGAACATAGATATCTCTAACACTTCTACAAATAAAGTCATTTATGGAATTTGTGCATTTGCATGTTTCGTTCATATCGCATGGATCATGCCAAAAGAAAGAAGGGGTAGCCTTAATTTACTTGGAGTCGATTCTCTTGACAATCCCTTTAACACATGTTAATCACGACAATACTCGTAACTCCGAGATCGAAAATAGGGAACAATTTGTATGAAATGCCCGAAGCAAATAATGGTGTTATGCAAAGATATTCTTGGCTGAAGCTTTTTCTTACGATCATAGAAATAACGTTGTTGTTTGAAAATCCTCTTCGTTGAAGCTCTTCTTATGATATAGGAAATATCATTACTGTGTAAGGAATTGGCTGATACTTCTTTAGCAAAACATTACTGTCTCTTGAATCCTTTCTGAAGAGATTCCAAATAAAATCCTTACTTTTAGGTAGGCCCCACATGATTAAGCTTGGTGTCACATAACCTTTCCAAATGTGACACCTTTAATTCACTTTCAATAGTCATAAATTGAGAAGGAAGGGTGCTGCCACGTTGAGGGAGGGGTTAGGTTTATCTCAATTTTATTAATTAATTACCTATTAATTTTAATTAACTTGTTAATTACCCCATTAACCAATAATCCTCATAATTAAGAATTATCTCAAATTACTTAAAATACTACTCATTTCTAACACCCTTATACACCTTACTATCATGGTCATGTGGTACCTTGTATGGCACTAGTCCATAAATAGCAGACATTTTAGCTCGGGCCTTATTTTTTCCCAAAATGTCAAACTTCGAGTCATTTGATTCGATTCCCTTACCCTCTGGCCTTCACGAATTTACTTATCCCTTGTTTGAAATAGCATAATACTTATAATCCCGTTCCCGAACTTATGTCAATTACCTTATGAACAAACATTAACATACGAAATTACAAAATGTAATATTTCATTTTCGAGCTTATCTCAACATACTTATAGTGTACTTCAATCTACGAAAATATGGGGACTAACAATTTCTCAGTGGTATTAGCATGCTTTCATGCTCAATCTGAGGATGGTTTAGCAACGATTAGAATGATGTCTATACTGAAGGTTCTAGCATTGAAAGATCTAAGCTAACAAGAACAAAAAAAGGCACAGTTACGAAGCCCGACTTTTGCCTTGCAAATCCTGCTTAAAGCCAGCTCACGCCTGGCTTTTTCCTTGCAAATCCTGCCTAAAGCCAGCTCACGCCTGGCTTTGGCCTTGCAAAGCCTGCCTAAAGCCACCTCAAGCAAGGCTACACATGGAAGATTATGATGGCTTCAACTCTGTGGTGTAGATGTTTGGAATTCATTTTAGCCTATGGACAATATAACCCCGGCGCCTGGAGAGAGATTGATAGGTGGTGCTTGGTATTTTCCAATGGAAATTTGATTCACATACATTGACAGGAGAAGGAAGCACGCAGCTTATTATTTTGTAATAGCTAGTTCTTTAGGTTTTAGCTTTTCTATCCTTTTAGTAGCTAGGAGTTTCATGCAACTTCTATTTTGGTTTGGACATCTTGTAAGCTTTGGACCCATTTTGGAATTTTATTTATATATTAGCCACTAGGCAGCCTGCCTAGTGGTATGCTTGCTTAAAAAATAATAATAAATAAATGAATAAATATATATATATATATATATATATATATCTTCTATTATATTATAAAAGAAAGTAATAGACAAAAATACTAATAAATATGCTAATAAAAATTTCTATTAACAAAAAAATAGTACGAAATATTAGATATCTATATCTATATATTATTAAAAGGAGAGAAAAATACCCTCTCCTTAAGCTAAGTGACAGCCTAGAAAAAACCACATGGCATAAGTAGTTATTAATGAGTTATTGGTTATTATTTTAAATTATCAATAAAACAAATAAAATAAAATATTTTATAATAAAAAACGAAAATTAAAAAAATATTGTCCATTCAAATTTGGAGAGTAGTTTCAAGTTGGAGTTTTTAAATTATTTTAAAATAAAAAAACTAATATTTTATAATATTGACTGTGTATCGCGCGATAGAAAAAAATTTCAATGACTATATAAGTCCCTTTAATTTAATAGAGATTTTATTATTGGGTATATCATATTGACAAATAAGACGACGTATAAATTTTTTAAAGCAATACGATCTAATATGTTCAAACAAGCCCGATCAAAATTTAATTTAATTAATATTTTTAATATTGAACCCGTATCAAGCGGGTACCTACTAGTAAACTATAACGACTTGAAATGAGTGCGGAAATATATAACATCCTCAATATATATTACTACCCACAATCAGGAGTCACAATTCACGAACTTCTAAGATTTTACTACAAGTAATTGTCTGAAAGAAATACAACTGTTTTTGAAATAGAAGAAACAGTAAAGGAAATGTATAGAAGGAGATTCCAGGGCCTGCGGACACTGAAAGGTCTACCTTGGGTCTCCTATCAGGTGGATCCTACAGCCAACCTCACGATCAACTCGGACCAGCTCCAAAATCTGCACAGGAAGTGCAGAGTGCAGTATCAATACAATCGACCCCATGTACTGGTAAGTGCCAAGCCTAACCTCGACGAAGGAGTGACGAGGCTATGAAGGGTCACTCACACTACAACCTGTACATAATATATATGATAAAAGCAAAAAAGGAAGACAAAACAAATAAGGTAGTAACTTGCAAGATACTACCAATCCTTAAGTGCAATTAACAGCGTTCAGATACTACCAATCCTTAAGTGCAATTAAGACTACCGTACAACTATCACAGTCAGGGAAAGCGTAAACACATAGGTTGTTGTTGCACACAACTTGATTCCACCGTACATATCATATTCTTCCCTTATTTCCTCATAATAGAATAAACAACACAGTATAAGTAAAAGTTTTGCGGCGTGCAACCCGATCCCACCATATCACTATAACACAATCATAGTTCACCCTTATTCCACCAAATAATCCACCCTCATTACACATGTTGCAGCGGGCAACCCGTTCCCACCGTACAATATCAATTCACCCTTATTCCTCCTCAATATATCGCCCGGTCCCACCATACCAATATTAATTACTCAGTATGTATAGAATACTGGGCATATGCCAAGAATCAGATTCTGAGATCCCTAGCTCGAGAAATGAATTTTTGATCAAAATTGAAATACTGAAAAATTAATGATTTTAAACAATTTGCTTAAGGTTTGATCTTGTTGGTATCGAGCCCATACTTTGGCTCCGGAGTCTAATACAGATCTGTTATGATAATTATACCTTATATGTGAAATTTGGTGAGAAACGGAATTGATTTGACATGATTCGGACCTTTATTTGAGAAAATAATAATTTTAAAGTATTCTTGAGAAATTCATATTCCTTGGTGCTAAATTGATGTTTCAGGTGTTATTTTGGCGATTTGATCATACGAGCAAGTTCGTATGATGTTTTAGGACTTCTGTGCATGTTTGGCTTAGAGCCCCGAGGGCTCAGGTGAGTTTCAGATAGGCTATGGGATGTTCTGGACTTGGAAATCTAGTGTAAATTGTTGTATCTGGTGTCTGCTCCATTGTTCTTCGTGATCGCGTAGTCACTCTCGCGATCGCAAAAGAGAACTAGGCTGAGAGGGAATTTTCTTCTTCGCGAACGCGAAGGACTTGTTGCAAACGTAAAGCATTGGGGTTGTTACCCGTTGCAAACGTGACTCGGCTCCATGCGAATGCGATGGCTTAGAGGCCTGCCCGGAATAAAATTCTGAGATCCCTAGCTCGAGAAATAAATTTTTTACTAAAATTGAAAGACTAAAAAATTAATGATTTTAAAGAATTTTCTTAAAGTTTGATCTTGTTGGTATCGGTCCCGTATTTTGGTTCCGGAGTCCGGTATAGATCCGTTATGACATTTATACCTTATCTGTAAAATTTTGTGAGAAACGGAATTGATTTGACGTGATTCGGACCTTTAGTTGAGAAAATAGTAATTTTAAAGTGTTCTTGAGAAATTCATATGTTTTGGTGCTAAATTTGTAGTTTTAGGTGTTATTTTGTGATTTGATCGCACGAGCAAGTTCATATGATGTTTTAGGACTTGTGTGCATGTTTTGTTTAGAGCCCCGAGGGCTCAGGTGAGTTTCAGATAGGCTACAGCATGTTCTTGACTTAAACAATCTAGTGTAAATTGTTGTATCTGGTGTATGATCCATTGTTCTTCATGATCGCGTAGTCACTCTGGCGATCGCAAAAGAGAACTAGGCTGGGAGGGAATTTTCTTCTTCGCGAACATGAAGGACTGGTTGCGAGCGCGGAGCATTAGGGTTGTTACCCTTCGCGAACGCGACTAGGCCCCATGCGAACGCGATGGCTAAGGGGCCTGCCCAGAATCAAATTCTGAGATCCCTAGCTCGAGAAATAAATTTTTGACTAAAATTGATAGACTGAAAAATTAATGATTTTAAAGAATTTAAAATTTTAATCTTGTTGGTATCGGGCCTGTATTTTGGTTCCGGAGTCCGGTATAGATCCGTTATGAAATTTATACCTTATTTACGAAATTTGGTGAGAAACGAAAATGATTTGACGTGATTCGGACCTTCAGTTGAGAAAATAATAATTTTAAAGTGTTCTTGAAAAATTCATATGTTTTGGTGCTAAATTTGTAGTTTTAGGTGTTATTTTGGCGATTTGATCGCACGAGCAAGTTCGTATGATGTTTTAGGACTTATGTGCATGTTTGGTTTAGAGCCTCGAGGGCTCAGGTGAGTTTCAAATAGGCTACGGGATGTTCTGGACTTGGAAAATCTAGTGTAAATTGTTGTATCTGGTGTCTGATCCAATGTTCTTTTGGATCGTGTAGTCACTCCCGCGCATCGCAAAAGAGAACTAGGCTGGGAGGGAATTTTCTTCTTCAAGAACATGAAGGACTTGTTGCAAACGCAGAGCATTGGGGTTGTTACCCTTCGCGAAAGCGACTAGATTCCATGCGAACGCGATGGCTTAGGGATCTGCACGGAATCAAATTCTGAGATCCCTAGCTCGAGAAATAAATTTTTGACTAAAATAGAAAGACTGAAAAATTAATGATTTTAAAGAATTCGCTTGAAGTTTGATCTTGTTGGTATTGGGCCCGTATTTTGGTTTCGGAGTCCGGTATAGGTCCGTTATGATATTTATACCTTATCTGTAAAATTGGTGAGAAACGGAATTGATTTAACGTGATTCGGACCTTCAGTTGAGAAAATAGTAATTTTGAAGTGTTCTTGAAAAATTCATATGTTATGGTGCTAAATCTGTAGTTTTAGGTGTTATTTTGGCGATTTGATCGCACGAGCAAGTTCGTATGATGTTTTAGGACTTATGTGCATGTTTAGTTTAGAGCCCCGAGAGCACAGGTGAATTTCAAATAGGCTACGGGATGTTCTGGACATGGAAAATCTAGTGTAAATTGTTGTATCTGGTTCATTGTTCTTCTAGATCGCGTAGCCACTCTCGCGATCGCAAAAGAGAACTAGGCTGGGAGGGAATTTTCTTTTCGCGAACGTGAAGGACTGGTTGCGAACGCGGAGCATTGGGGTTGTTACCCTTCGCGAACGCGACTAGGCTCCATGCGAACGCGATGGCTTAGGGACCTGCCCGGAATCAAATTCTGAGATCCCTAGCTCGAGAAATAAATTATTGACTAAATTTGAAAGACTGGAAAATGAATGATTTTAATGAATTTGCTTAAAGTTTGATCTTGTTGGTATCGGGCCCGTATTTTTGTTCTGCATTCCGGTATAGGTCTGTTATGATATTTATACCTTAACTGTGAAATTTGGTAAGAAATGGAATTGATTTTACGTGATTCGGACCTTCAGGTTAAAAAAAATAGTAATTTTAAAGTGTTCTTGAGAAATTCATATGTTTTTGTGCTAAATTTTTAGTTTTAGGTGTTATTTTGGCAATTTGATCGCACGAGCAAGATCTTATGATGTTTTAGGACTTGTGTGCATGTTTGTTTTAGAGTCCCGAGGGCTCAGGTGAGTTTCAGATAGGCTACGGGATGTTCTTGACTTGGAAAATCTAGTGTAAATTGTTGTATCTGGTGTCTGATCCATTGTTCTTCATGATAGCGTAGTCACTCTGGCAATCGCAAAAGAGAACTAGGCTGGGAGGGAATTTTCTTCTTCGCGAACATGAAGGACTGGTTGCGAACGCGGAGCATTGGGGTTGTTACCCTTCGCGAACGCGACTAGGCTCCATGCGAACGCGATGGCTTAGGGGCCTCCCCAGAATCAAATTGTGAGATCCCTAGCTCGAGAAATAAATTTTTGACTAAAATTGATAGACTGAAAAAGTAATGATTTTAAAGAATTTAAAGTTTGATCTTGTTGGTATCGGGCCCGTATTTTGGTTCCGGAGTCCGGTATAGATCCGTTATGATTTTATACCTTATTTACGAAATTTGGTGAGAAACGGAATTGATTTGACGTGATTCAGACCTTCAGTTGAGAAAATAGTAATTTTAAATGGTTCTTGAAAAATTCATATGTTTTGGTGCTAAATTTGTAATTTTAGGTGTTATTTTGGCGATTTGATCGCACGAGCAAGTTCGTATGATGTTTTAGGACTTGTGTGCATGTTTGGTTTAGAGCCTCGAGGGCTCACGTGAGTTTCAAATAGGCTACGGGATGTTCTGGACATGGAAAATCTAGTGTAAATTGTTGTATCTGGTGTCTGATCCATTGTTCTTTTGGATCGTGTAGTCACTCTCGCGCATCGCAAAAGAGAACTAGGCTGGGAGGGAATTTTCTTCTTCGCGAACATGAAGGACTGGTTGCGAACGCGGAGCATTGGGGTTGTTACCCTTCGCGAACGCGATGGCTTAGGGGCCTGCCCAGAATCAAATTCTGAGATCCCTAGCTCGAAAAATAAATTTTTGACTAAAATTGATAGACTGAAAAATTAATGATTTTAAAGAATTTAAAGTTTGATCTTGTTGGTATCGGGCCCGTATTTTGGTTCCGGAGTCCGGTATAGATCCGTTATGATATTTATACCTTATTTACGAAATTTGGTGAGAAACGGAATTGATTTGACGTGATTCGGAGCTTCAGTTGAGAAAATAGTAATTTTAAAGTGTTCTTGAAAAAATCATATAGTTTGGTGCAAAATTTGTAGTTTTAGGTGTTATTTTGGCGATTTGATCGCACGAGCAAGTTCGTATGATGTTTTAGGACTTGTGTGCATGTTTGGTTTAGAGCCTCGAGGGCTCAGGTGAGTTTCAAATAGGCTACGGGGTGTTCTGGACTTGGAAACTCTAGTGTAAATTGTTGTATCTGGTGTCTGATCCATTGTTCTTTTGGATCGTGTAGTCACTCTCGCGCATCGCAAAAGAGAACTAGGCTGGGAGGGAATTTTCTTCTTTGCGAACATGAAGGACTTCTTGCGAACGCAGAGCATTGGGGTTGTTACCCTTCGCGAACGCGACTAGATTCCATGCGAACGCGATGGCTTAGGGATCTGCACGGAATCAAATTCTGAGATCCCTAGCTCGAGAAATAAATTTTTGACTAAAATAGAAAGACTGAAAAATTAATTATTTTAAAGAATTTGCTTAAAGTTTGATCTTGTTGGTATTGGGCCCGTATTTTGGTTTCGAAGTCCGGTATAGGTCCGTTATGATATTTATACCTTATCTGTAAAATTTGGTGAGAAACGGAATTGATTTAACGTGATTCGGACCTTAAGTTGAGAAAACAGTAATTTTAAAGTGTTCTTGAAAAATTCATATGTTATGGTGCTAAATCTGTAGTTTTAGGTGTTATTTTGGCGATTTGATTGCACGAGCAAGTTCGTATGATGTTTTAGGACATGTGTGCATGTTTGGTTTAGAGCTCCGATAGCACAGGTGAGTTTCAAATAGGCTACGGGATGTTCTGGACTTGGAAAATCTAGTGTAAATTGTTGTATCTGGTGTCTGGTCCATTGTTCTTCTGTATCGCGTAGCCACTCTCGTGATCGCAAAAGAGAACTAGGCTGGGAGGGAATTATCTTTTCGCGAACGTGAAGGACTGGTTGCGAACGCGGAGCATTGGGGTTGTTACCCTTCGCGAATGCGACTAGGCTCCATGCGAACGCGATGGCTTAGGGACCTGCCCGGAATCAAATTCTGAGATCCCTAGCTCGAGAAATAAATTATTGACTAAAATTGAAAGACTGAAAAATTAATGATTTTAAAGAATTTGCTTAAAGTTTGTTATTGTTGGTATCGGGCCCGTATTTTGGTTCTGAAGTCCGGTATAGGTCCGTTATGATATTTATACCTTATCTGTGAAATTTGGAAAGAAACGGAATTGATTTTACGTGATTCGGACCTTCAGGTTAAAAAAATAGTAATTTTAAAGTGTTCTTGAGAAATTCATATGTTTTTGTGCTAAATTTTTAGT